>JAOXYD010060459.1:0-12987 GCA_028565735.1 Pinacopodium congolense
GATTTTGCCAGTTTGAGTTATTTTGGTCATTCTTAGTTCAAATTTTTGTTTTTTGGAGCTTTCAAGAGGCGAATCTGTGTAAAAAACCTTAGTTTGTGATCATTTAACTGTTGTTTATCTGGTTATTAATTTTTCTAGTGAATAAAGTAGATATATATTGAATTCTTAATCATCTTTAATCTCATCATAAGTGGCCAATCAAAAAAAGCATTATGAACTCAAATAAAGAAAGACTACCATCCAATAATATGTCTAGAGCTCAATCAATACATCTAAGAAATATAAATTAGTTCTAAATCAAATTGAAACATCATATATATGCAAGAAAATTTGGATCTAGCATTAAATCACATGTTATTAGACATATATGAACAAAGAGTGAGAAATAAGTGAAATAAAGGGTTAGATTTCATGAAACGATGTTCCAAATCCTTAAAACAACGTGAAAATACAAAGAAAAAAGGTTGAAAAAGAAATAGAAATAAGAGCCTAACCTAAAAGATGAAAAGAAAAACCTAAGAATAAATCTGAATTCTCTCCTCTTAATCTAGTGTTAGCTTATGCGAAAATTGTCTCTAGAGCTTAATATATATGTCTAGAGCAAGTTGGCATAAGTGGTAGCAAGTTACAACAAGTGGAGAGAAAGAACCAACTCTAAAAAGATCGACAAGTACTTAAACAACACTTGGTATAGAGTAAAATGACGTCATTTAATCTCCAACATTTAATTCCAAAAATTAAGCAAAATGTTGGATCTTCACAATTAAACAATGACAAATAAACAACCATTTTTTCTTGGTTTTTGAACTTCAGCTGCATTTTTTCATATTTCCCTCACTTCCTTATCTCTAATATGCAAAGTTATAAATCTAAAAGATAATTAAACAATTTAGCACCAATTTTAGAGCAAATGTGCATTAAATTAAACATTAAAACATTATAAATCATTCACTTATCATTTAACCTAAATCGTGATTGTTTGAACATGATTATGGATTTCTAAATCTATGTTAAGGATTGTTCTTGAATTATTTATCCAACTTTTACTATATTGGTTTAACGCAAAATTATAAGTGTAAATTATTAAGTCTATAATTATTTCAAATCGAGAGATTATTTTTAATTTATTTAAGTTAGGTTATACAATAAGAGTTGGTGAGTTGATGGACTTGCAATTAATATATTAACAAGTGATTGAAGAGAGATTTTAATTACTTTTTTATTGTGTTTAGGATTGATTCAAATCCAATTTCATGTTTAAGAGTAGTGTTATGAATCGATAGGTTATAATTTAGCTCTTATATATTTCAATTGGGATTAATTGATTACATCTAGAAAGAGGACAATCAAACAACTGGATATCTAGGATCAAACACAGTTAAATGAATAAGGTAAAAGGAAGATAAACAGAGGTAGTACAAATACTAAGTCTCCCTTATTAAATGTCTTCTTTTCTTTGCATTCTTTTACGATTAAATTCATTCAAGTTCTATTAATTTAGTTTAATTTTCAATTTCTAAATATTTAATTTGCCTTAAAAAGGTGAAAAATGAGTTTTTTAGGTGTCTGCATTCAATTCTCATGGGATCGATTACTGTTACATTATAAGTTATAACCCGTATCCTTGGAGTGTAACGAAAACTAACAAACAGATTTTCAGGGTCGTTACTGGGATTGTAATTTTAGCATCTTATTCAATCTAGATTCCTTTGATTTAAATTTTTTTTTACTTTTTTCCTTTGTGATTGTATGTATTTAAATGCATGAGTAATTAGAAGTTCGAGTAAGTTAAAAGACATTGAATTTTTAGACATCACTAAAAACAAAAGATAACTTCGAAGAGCAAAGAACTGAGAAGCTATTGCAAGAATAATGGTTGAAGACAAGAATCACAATGCGTACTAAAGAACTTTCAGGGACTTTAGCAGGTCTATCTTCAATTTCAATCAATATGGTATTACAAGATCTCAAATATAGGCCAATAATTTTGAGATCTAACTAGCGTTATCAAACATTTTCAAAAGAATGTTGAATTCTATGACTTGGTTGGTGATGATTCGAATGCTTACCTAGCCCACTTCTTGGAAATTTGTGTCGCCTTCAAATATAATGGCATATTAGAAGATGGTGCATGGATGAGGCTATTAGAATTTACTTAAAAAGATTGAGCCATGGCTTGGTTAAATTCTCAAAATCTCTAGAACATTAGCTAGTACTGGCCTTCTTGGTCGAGTATTTTACACTCACAAAGATCATTAAAATCATCAAGGAAATAAACAATTTTTAGCATAGTAAAGGTGAGATTTTGTATAAGGCATAAGAAAGATTTAAGGAGCAGTAAAGGAGTTTCCCCTAGCACAACCAAGGGAATTTCTCTTATAAACATTATATAATGGAGTTACTATAAAGGCTAAAGGTATAATAGATACAACAACTGGGTGATCTTTAATGCAAAAGACGATAGATGCAATCTATGATCTATTAGAAAAGATGGAAAATAGTAATTGCCTATGGAAAACAGAAAGGACTAGGCAACCACTTCTTAAGGAGTATAATAGTTTTATTGCTATGGATTCAATTCCTTTTTTGTAAAATCAAATGTCAACACTTGCCAAATAGTTGAAAAGTTTCCAGGTTACTTCATCATAGTCAGTGAAAGCAATATAACATGAGTGTGAATTGTGAGGTTAGGAAATTCATGTAACTACACTCCAGAGTGTTTCTTAATGGTTAGCAATAAGATAGAACAACTAAATTACTCTAGACCATAATAATGGAGGTTAGGTAACAATCCTTATTGAAATACCTATAATCTGGGGTGGTTCTTATCTTGGAATAATAATGTAGGTACTAGCATGAGGGAAGAAGGCCCACCAAGATTTTAGCAATATAGGCTTAGAGCATTAAAATCAAACATAGACAAGCAAATGAATGTGTTGCATTCTAAGCTCATAAGTGAAGACGAGAGTCATAAAACAATGGCATCAAAGTTTAATTAAATTACAAGGAATCATGCTTTTCAATCCATGATTTAAATGTTCCAGTTGGGTAGCTTGTCAATGTGTTATCTACAAGAAGTATGGGAAGTCTTGCAAGCAATACAAAATCTAATCCGATAGAGAAATTGAAGGCCATAAAGCTTAGAAGTTGCAAGTAACTAGAAGTATCCAAGACGGAGGCCTAAAACCCTAAGGAAGAAAGGAAAGAGAAAGAAGAAAAGAAGGTGGTAGGGAACCCTTATGGGCCACTACAAGCATGTAAGAAAGAGACTTTATTTAAGTAATAATTTAAGAAGAATGATATGGATGCACAATTTGCCAAGTTCTTGGAGAAATCAAAGAAGTTGCAAATCAACTTGTCATTTGTAGAAGCATTGGAGTAAGTATAATAAGTTTTTGAAGGACATCTTAACCAATAGAAGACCTTAAGAAGAAAACCAAATGGTGGCCCTAATAGGGAGTGGTATTTCCATCATTACTAGCCACATGTCATCCAAGTTAGAAGATCTAACGAATTTCACTATACATTGTTTTGCTGGTAATTCGAAATTTCCTAAATGTTTATCTGATTTAGAAGTAAGTATTAACTTGAGGCCATTACCGATTTTTAGGAAATTAGGGCTAGGCGACATGAAGTCAACTTTTATGCTCGTTCAGTTGGTAGACTAATCCATAAAGAAGCTAATTGTTGCAATGGAAGATATGCCAGCCAGAGTTGAGAAATTCATCATTCTAGTTGATGTTATGGTGTTAGATTTTGAGGAAGATAGAAATTGTCTTTTCTTTCTTGGTTGGTCGTTCATGAATATTAGAAGGGCATTGGCAAATGTACATGAAGGAAAGCTAGTTCTTTGTATTGGTGATGAGTTGTGCTTACATAAAGATAGAGGTGGTAGATGAATAGGTAAAGGAACTAGAGATGAATCTTGATGCAAAAGTGGATGTGAAGGATGATGAAGCTATTCAGAATGGGGAGGAGTTAGGTGAGATGCCAAAATGAGAACCTTTAGTAAGAACAAATGCCCCAATTCCATTCTACTTTGTGAGACCACCCATACTAAAATTGAAACCCTTAGTTCCATATTAGGTATATGCATTCTTAAGTGACGGGAAAACACTACTCATTGTTAGGAATAAAACCTTGACTTTAAAACAAGAGGAGAGGGTAGTTAAGAAATGAAAGAGGAGGATTAGAGTAAGGTTGAATTTGATTCCGAGTAAACTTAGGTCTCAATGGAGAGAGCCATTAAAAATTGCCCAAGTTTATAAGCAGGAGGATCTTAACATAGACAACACTGAAGGAAAAACATTCGAGGTGAATGAGCATCATGAAGACTTTCCCCCAAAAGAAATGGAAGTAATATTTTTCCTTTCTTTAGTTTTTAAAGTGAAACTAAACGATGATCAAGCTAATGAATTTAACTTTAGCTTGTTTTTATTCGTATTAAATTAATCGTTAATGTGTAACTTTAATCATTAATGTGTGTGTTTAACTAAGGTATTGATTACATTTTTCATTCAAAGTTATTAAAGTTCATTAGTTCATTAATAGCTTACTATTTGTATATACATATGAAAAAAGAAGAATTTTAGAAAAAGAAAAAAATCAAAAAAGTTACTGGCGTCATGGACATTTATCTTTAAGTTGTTTATTTATTTATTTATGATTTATATTTTTTTGTTTTAGTTTTATTTATCATTTTTATTTTATTTTATTTTATTCATAATTTAAGTTGTCTTAAGCCTCCCATCCTAGGTGTAGCCCCTCATCTCCTCTCCTCTCTATTTTTTAGCCCTTTTTACACCTAAATAAGCCACTTTACTCTAATCTTTCATCACTCTTCCATTAATGTTGCATCAAGGTCTAAGTTATTAATTACTATTACACTTTCATCTTTATTGATGATTGTTTTCATCTTATTTTCTTCTTATCTTTTCTTTGTGTCAATTTTATAGGTCTTGCATAGTACTCATCACCATGGAACTTAAGGGAAAACAAGATGCAGGAAGCAAGAAATATAAAAGAGGTGGGTTTTGAACAAGGAACACAAGATATGTCTCACAAATTTAATGCTCCTTTTCCAATCATTAGTCATGAAGAAGTCTTCAAGTCATATGAAATGAAATAATACTACTACTCTAAACTTATTGATGCTATTAATTGTAATTCCCTTTTCTTTTCTTTCTTTTTCTCTTTTCTTTTTTTTCTTTCTTTATTTATTTCTTGCTTTCTCTCTTTTTTATAAAAATAATAATGAAACAATAAAAAAATACTAGCTAAATGAAATATGCTCAAAGAGTAACAATATCGCTAAACTCGTCTCAGAAAAAAAATGTAACAAAAAATCTCAACTAATGCATCACTTAATACTCGACTAAGCATGTGAATGGGTAAGCTAATGGGGCTTTAGGATTTTAAATGTGATGCTTTCAAGAAATTGGTTAACGCTAAATGAGGGTAGCAAGGGATAATAAAAGGTAGGCCATTTAAGCCAAGGGTTAATACCAAAAAGGGCCTTAATCATCTCTGTTAAGAATGCATCCAGTAGACTCAAATCGATTGAAAGCAACTTCTTAATGTAATCACCTAAGGAAACATCACACATACAAAGAAATGAAATGACTATAGATGGAGTCGTATAGGCTCAATCCTCACCTTGGATTAAATGAAAATTAATTATGCATCTCTACCCTACCTCATTGCTCAAGTGTTAAGTTCTAAGTAAGCTTATGCAACCAACTAATTTTCAACATTCAACATGGTCACTCTCTACTCAAGTGGCCTAATCCAAGTTCAAGCGTGCATTCAATCTCATTCCAACTAGCATGATAGAATCTCATGGCAACACAAACCAAAATGATTAAAGTTTGGATCCATTGTTTATACAAAAAAACCCAAAACAACATCCTAATATGCCTAAAAGATTCATCCTATGTAATAAAATGCAAAAAATGCAACACAAATGCAGCACATCCTAAATGACATGCAAGAATGCAAACACAAATGCAAAAAATGTAAAGACTACCTCCACACACTTAAACCATACATTGTCTATGGAAGGTAGAACAACAAAACTTAACAAAAACATAACAAAAACAAAACACAAAAAGATTAAGGTTTTGAATGGATTATGGTGGTGTCCGTTAATCCAAGGTGTAAGAAATCTTCTTCTGCTCTTCCTTTGGTCCTCCAACAAGCTATGATGTGCAACAAACCTTCAAGCTTCACATAATCATCAAGTCACCTAAATAACAGGAGATCAAAAGGAAAAACAAACTAAGATCAAACATACTTAAAAGAAAACTAAATACGACAAAATCAAACCAAAACTACACTAAACACAAGGAAAAACAAATAAAAAAACAAACATGCTAATTTAAGGTCATTAGCTTAACCCTTGGCATATCTATACTATCCATTGTCAAATGGATGTTTGACTAAACAGGAAGCTTGCTCAAACTTCATATGGATCTTAGAGCAACCTCCTTTGACATAGGCTCTCAATGAGAACGATGCTCCAAAGCTTTACGGGAGTGGAATAGAACTACTTCATCGAACTCCAACATCCACTCTCCTTTCTAAACATCGCCCTTCTCCCAAGATGATCTCCATATTGGTGTAGGTAATAAATATGGAGGCTAGTCATCCTGTTTGATGCCTTCAATCTTTAGCTGGCTTAGCCATAACTCATTCTCCAATTTAGCACTAGGTAGCTCTTCCTTTTCCTTTTCCTTCTCTTCGACTTCGTATTGGCTTTCCTCCTTTGAGATTCAACCCTCTCCATTGGATACTTTTCTACCTTTCTTGTGATAATTGTGATTTCTTATAACTGCTCCACTGGATTTTCTTTGGGATGGCTTGGCAGGCTACATGCAAATTCACAAAAAAAGTATTAGTAAGGTGACCTACCTGTGCCTCTAAGTTGCAGATGGATGAAGGGTTGTTCTAGGTAATTTGATCAAACATGTCCTCTATTCACTTTTGATTTTCCTCCATCTATTTTTGATTCTCCTTCATCCTTGTAATCTAAGAGTTCAACACATCTATCATCTGATCCATCTTATTCTCCATCCTTCTTGCCCAAGCGTCAAAGTGATCTACTTGAAAATCTGGAGGTTCTTATGCGGATACTTGGCCACTTGCATAGTTATTATTCTATAAAAATATGGATGGTTTTGCCACCCTGAATTATAATCATAAGGATTTGAATTCATTAAAGACGTTTGATTCTTTTAGTGTTTTTACCATCAAGATTTGAAAATTTTATTATTAGAAAATTATTCATATAATTTGGGGGAGCACAAAATTTGATTGATGGATTTTGTATTTTTTAATTTTGAATTATTTGATCTTTAATTTTTGAAAACTTGAAGTTATTAAATTCTTGCATCTTGTCATTTTTTAAAGGGGTTAGTAATACTTGTTTATAATTCTTTATGGAAAGAGGAGTTCTAGTTAAGTGATATGGTTGATTTATGTCGTTTGATGTGCATTTGACATATTTATCCCTTTTATGCATTTATTGTTATATGAGATTTAATCTTTGACAATGCCTGAGTTTAGGAATGTTGCCCTGGTGTTTATGCAATTGATGTGATATGACTCTCGTAATGCCTTTTACGTCTTACTATGAACATTTGAATCTTTGCAAATCAAGATTGCATGAACTTAAAGGGAGTCTTAAATTTTGAAAATTTTAGAAATTCTGAAGTTTTGAAAATGACTTTTTAAAATGTTGCACAATTTGGATTTACTTAGGTGGAGTTAGTCAAACTAAAAGTTTCATAATTTTGTGAAAAAAGTTAAGATCTTAGAAATAATTTTCGAATTAAGCCAAATATCAAGTGATTTAACTACTATAATAAAAATTTTTTGCGTTTTGTGTATGATGTTGTGATGTTAATTTGTTTTTTAGTTGACTTGTTTCTTTTCGTTGTTTATAAAAGGGAAGTATCTCTCTTACCATTGGTAAGTGATATCTGATGTGTTGATTACTAATAATTAATGATGGATTGTGATATATATTTTTTAGAATTATTAAAATTTGTATTATTATAGATTTATGTTGTTGTAATTGATTGGTATCAATGATTAGTTTGCATTGTTTTTAATTCCATTGATATCATTAAGTTATTTTTCAAAAATTGAAATCAACTATTGGTGTAGGTTGATGGTTTTGTTAACAAGTGGTATCATGTTTTGAAAATTGGTTTTCATTGACAACTCTATCAATAATTTTTATCATGTCTTATTTTCTAACAAGTAGTATCAAGTTCTTTAACAATCGATATAAATGGTCGCACTTCAACAAATTTGGTATTCAGGATGCGATTATCAATATTAATCACTTTTTAACAATAATTGATATCATTTTTTTATATGGTCTAAAAAATATTTTGAATAAAATAATGTTGATATTGTCCAATTTTAAAAATTTATGACATGGTATGTTGAGTTTTCCATGGTGTATATTATTAACGAGGACTGTTTTTAGAAAAAAAAAGTTGTCAATTGATGTTATGAAAGATCATAAATGTTATTTAAAAAATATGGTTGGTATAAAGAGAGAAGATGCGTGTATCCATTTTGAATGTGGTTTGTGATTGTAAATTGGTATCAAAGCGTTATGCTTTTCATATGTGACTTGTTTTGTATTGATATTCGATCTTTAGGCCTTTTTGTCTGTTATTTTTTTGTGATGAGAAAAAGGGGAGAAATGAAGACATGATAATAGAAATAGGTAGCAATTTTTTTTCTTTTTATATAAGTTTTATGTATGTATGTATGGTTCGGTTTGTTTGTAGAATTTGTTGTTATGTGCATCTAATATTACATGGTTTTGTCATTATCAAAAAAAGGGAAGATTGTTGAACCAAGGGATGGTTCCACATTTGTTTTTATGATGAGAAAATCGTTTTACTAATGTATTAATGCAGTTTTTTTGTTCAATGAGATAGGTTTGAAGAAAACAAGTCTTAAAGTATATGGTAAATAATAGAGTCATGAAGATAAATAACATGCTTGGTGTATGAATTAAAGCATATGAAGATGTACAAAGACCAAGGTGATGGAAATAATAGCATTGGAACAAGATGGTTGTTGGAAGATCTAAGAATAGTAATATTGAAAGTTTTTATAGTGTGAGTTGTTTAAGTCATCTTTGTTCTAATCATATGTTAAAAGGAATCAAATAATGCAATTGGATTCATATTTAGTATTTGCATATGTGATACATAATCAAGAGGTATTGTTCATGTTTGTTATGTGTGAAAAAACCTCTTAATGTATTGATGAATTCATATATGGTATTACAAGAATATATACATTGAACCAAAGAATAAATTAGTATGATTAATGATTTGGTGAGTTGATTAACTTAGATTGGATTACGAGTAAAGTCATTTATGTGTGAACTTAAGATTTGAATAAGGATTTTTTGAATTAGTGTTGTATGAATTCAATTATTTGTTAAGCTTGTATGTAGTTGTATGTGATAAGGTGCAAGAAATTGCTTAGATTAATGTATTAAGGTAATTTGACCAACTCAATGAATTTCATTGTGTTAAATTTATATAGGTGTGTAAATTTTGATGTAATATGTTTGGTATTAATGTTTTTGGGCAAAACTATGTTTGTAAGAATTCAATTAGGTTAAGTGTGGCTTAATTTAAGCTTAAATGGGTCAAGGACTAGCTACTAAATATGTCGACCTAGTTAAGGTTTGTCAACCAAAGCATGCGTACTGATCAACCTATCATTGGTTAACCAATGGTAGTGAAAATGCAATGAGACATTGGTAATGGTTAGATTTTTGCAACAGTAAAACTAATAAATATTTTATATCATTATGGACTTTTGGTTAACTACTATAAACATCTATAAAGCCTTAATAATGTTTTAAATATATGTTTTGCTTGTTGTACGTTATATGAAAAAAATTATGAAAGATTTATATAAAGGGGTTGAAGTGTTTTGAGAATTATGTTTAAGTTTATCTGAAGTTTACTTGAGTGTTGGGTTTATTTGTGTGCATTCATTTTTAAATATTATGTTAGCCCCTATACACCTTGGTGAGTCAAAAGAGTAACATTTTGTGAAGGTTTTTATTAGTTGTATAGCTTGTATGGTTGAGAGATTAATATTAAGTTTATGGAAGGGATATTTTTAGGCCATGAAGAGTATTGTGTAGTTATTCCTTAGCTTTAGAAATGGAAGAGCGACAAGTTATTCCTTAGCCTCAAAAAGGAAAAGCGAAAGGTTATCCTTAAGCCTTGAAAAAATATTGCACTATTACTGGGGTATTTATTTTGTCATAGTTCAAGCAAAATCTCAACGAGATTCATAAGGGACTAGATATAAGGGCAAATGGGCAGTTTTGAACTAGGATAAAAAGTGTGTCTCTCTTCTCTTGCTCTTTTACTTTTATGCTTTTATTTTAATTTGTTAAATTATTATTATTATTTAATTTGGTTAACTAGAATTTTTCATTCACTTCCACATTTCAAATAAATTGGTAAAATTAGGTTGTATAATTTTAAAGAAAATTTTAAATGCGTAATTCACCCCTATTAGATGCCATATAGGACTAACAATTATTAACCCACCAAATACATTCAAACACTTTTCAATTAATCAAAAATGCTTCCGAACACATTTAAATAATTTAATAACTCCCACTGACATTAAAAACTTTCAAATAAACATTTTTAATAGTTAAGAGGATTATTTTAAGAAATTCCACACACATTTTCCACTTATTTATGTAACCTATGTGCATAATTTGAAAATCAATGCAATTATACATGAAATGCAGCCTCCTAAACACAAAAATCAGATTAAGTAATACTTACATCAAAACTACAAAGTTTAACCTATACAAACTTTATCTTGGTTATCCAATGTAAGTCCTCTTCATTTGGTCACCATAAGCCCCATTCTTTACTCCAAGGCTTTATAGATCATTTTTTTAATACTTTATCCATATACCTATCTATCAAAACATTAAACATAATAAAACATTGACATTAATTTTTTTTTGTCATCATTAGCAAACTCAACATGAATGATATTCATGACAGATAACAAACAAAACATGAATGAATTTTCTCCAAAAAATTTTGCAAGCCAAATTCTCCATCAATCCTAATTAAGAAAATAATTCAAAATTAAAGTTCTGAGGAGTGTTTAAGGTCCTAGATTTGAGATTCAAGAAGTTATTACCTTCCTCTTAGGTACAAATTGGGAATGGAGCTAAAAAATTTCCAACAATTTCACGTCATCCTTGTCTAGATGCTCATTGTTGCCTCTTCCCACTTGTTTGTTGAGGAGTAGCTTCTTCAAAGCCATTAAGATAAAAAAAAACTCATAAAAATAACAAGAGAGAGAAAGAAAAAAGAAACTATAGAAAGAAGAGAAGAGTGGAGACACAAAACTTTTGATTTGAGTGTGTAAAGTATGAAAAATGGTAGGAACTATGGAACAATGATGGAAAAGTGGAAGGACTCATAAGATTTTAAGGTGAAAATTAAGTGTTAGGTAAATTTTAGGAGTGGGTGGCATGCTCTAGAGATGGAAGAGAGAAAAAGAATGAAAAAGGAGATGAATGAAGATGGAAACAGGGGATTTAAGGAGAGTGGGTCGAGATAGGCTCCATGATCATAGGATTTTTCTAGATAATTTCCCATGATTGTGAGAAATCCCATAATCGTGACATTTGACAGCTTCCAAAGTGTCGTCTCTTCTCTTTTTTTAACAGTCTCCCAGGCTATGTTTCAATACCAAGCCTTTAATAAAACATCAAACCCTCAAATAATCAAATAGTTGAAAGTAAGAAAATAATCAACGATAACTCAAAATTAAATTTCAATAAACTCAACTATGAATTGACAAACAAAATTGATTAAGAACATAACATGATAAATTTAAGGTCACTAGCTTGACCATTACCAAAGCAATCTTGAAAAAGAAAGAGAAAGAAAAGACATCACATCCCTTTCCTGTAAGACTATTCTTCCAAAGTATGGCTTGCATCTACACCTATTGACCTTGAATGTTTCACCGTTTTCATTCTCTAATTCCAAAGCTTTATCGTTGAACACTTGCATGACTTTGAATGGGCAACTACATCGGGACTTAAGTTTTCCTAGAAACAATTGATGTCTTGAGTTAAACAACAACACCAATTCACCACTCTTGAACTCCTTCTTCTTTATATGTGCATCATGCCATTTAATCAATCTTTCCTTATACAACTTAGCATTCTTATAAACATTATATCTTAGCTCCTTCAATTCATGAAGTTTTAATAATCTTTTTTAACCAGTTACTTTCCAATAAAAATTCAATGCCTTGATCACCCAATAAACCATATCATCTAATCCTAAGAGTAAGTGACAAGCCTTACCATAAATAATTCTAAATGGATTTGTACCTATAGGGCTCTTAAAAGCAGTTCGATTTGCCTACAATATATCATCTAACTTCAAAGCCCAATCCTTTCTTAAATTATTCACCACTTTCTTCAAGATTCTATTTAATTTTCTATTCAAAACCTCCACTTAACAACTTGTTTGAGGATGGTATGGTGTGGCCACTCTATGGTAAACTCCACATCTCTTGAAAAGTGCATTGATAGGGGCCAAATTGATATGATATTTATGGTTAATTTGATGAATTATGACCCCAATATTAGTGTTTAAATGTTTAATTGATGCCCCATAATGTTTGATTTGCAGTTTGGAGCTTAAAGATCAAGATTGGTGCCAAAACTTGAAGAAAAGACTCATTGTGCTGAGGCACAATGGCAACCTGAGAGGGTGCTGTTGTTGAAGAGCAGGGTGCCGTTCATGGTGTTGTGCAATCGAGAGACAACGGCACCATGGTAGGGTGCCGTTGTCTTGGTGGCAGGGTACCGTTGTCTTAGAAGTCAACAATTTCAGCTTGGTGGCTAGCAGATTTCAACTCAGGCGTGTTAACCATTAATTCCCT
>JAOXYD010060537.1:0-12985 GCA_028565735.1 Pinacopodium congolense
GGACCTCTTTACCTACCATGGGTCCAAAATGCATCATTATGAAATGATTGAGCATTCCTAAAGAAATCATGCCTATTTTTAGCTACTTGCATATTCTTACTTACCTTTGAACTAGATACATATATGAATGCATGATTGTTCTTCCTAGTATGCAATTTTGATGAAGATGCAACATTTTTAAATGATGTCCTAGCATGTGGTTTAGATGATGATGATCCATTATCAAATAATGGTTTAAGCAAATTTTCATCTTCTAAGTTCTTACCCTTAACAAAAATGGTTTTTACATCATTTGAAACATTTGTGATAATAAAACCTAAATCATGTTTATCATTATAACTCTTTTGAGCACCTAACATGCAATCTAACTTTTCTTTGCCCTTTATATATATAGACAATGATTCCTTAAAAGCTTCTACTTCCTTCTTTAAGGATTCATTTTCATGTAATAATTTATATTTATTATTATGCAAGCCAACATCCACACTCTTAGAATCTAGTATGGCATTCATTTCATTTTTCAATTTCTCATTTTCTATCATAAGATCATTTAACAACTTCTTGCAATCCTTAAACTTGGAAGAAAGCTTCTTCCTTTTCAATTTAATAGTTTATGCAACCTTAACCAATTCATCAAATGATGTTTCATTAAATTTAACATTATTTTCATGATCATTAGAGTTAGAGAGTACCTCATTGCTTTCCTTTTGAACATTTGATGAATATGGAGCTTCTTCCATAAAAACCAAAAGGCATTCATTTGAAACCTCTTTCTCCTCTTTGGCTTTCTCCACTTCCTTCATCTCCTTCACCTTTTCTTCTTCAATGCCTTTTACATAAATTTTCTCTAACCTACATCAAACCTCAAAAGCAAATTTGCACATAGATGCTTTATCGAAAACAAACCTTTTTAATGCATCATGAAGGATATGCACGACTTTTTCATTTAAAGAAAAAACTTTTTCATTTGAAAATCCATTAGGGCCATTTGAAATAAAATCCTATAAATAAAAATCTTGGTCTATAAGAAAGAATTTCAATCTAATTTTTCAATCAAGAAAATCAATACCATTAAAAATTGGTGGCTTATGAATATCCAACCCCTCTTGACCAAAATAAGATGTCATTTTAAACCTTTACTTACAATTTTGTTAGAAATTTTTACAAATGTGAGACCTAAACTCTGATACCAATTGTAAGCCCTATGGCACCAAAGAGGAGGGGATGAATTGGGTGTTTAAAAATTTCTTAAGGAATTAAAACACTTTAAACACTTTAGGCCAATTTCAATTAAATGAATTTTTTTAACCAAAATTCAACCTAAATGGAATTTCAAACTTTATGCCAATATTAAACAAATTCAAGCAATAATAAAGCAAACATGAATGCATAAATATAAAAGAGATAGGGAAGAGAAAGAACACCAAGATTTATAGAGGTTCGCCCACCCCAAAAATAAACTACGTCCTCTCTCCAACTACTTGTTAGAAATTCACTAACTAACAATCTTGGTTAAAGGCCAAGAGGACCCTTTACAATAATCTTGATTCAAGGCCAAGAGGAACCTTTACCAATCTTATTCTGGGTCAAGAGTAACCTATCAATCTTACTTTTCACAAAGAGGGTAAAGACTAACCCTTACAACAATCTTTTTATGGTAAAGAGGAGCCTTTCCAACACAACCAAAGTTTATAATTTTGACCTATAAGAAAAGCCCTTAATCCAAGCTTTCTTGAACTTTAAACCAAGTTTATATAGCTTATGACACCTTTGATCAAAATCAACATAAGATAAGGACTCAAATGCAACAAATGCAATATGGAATGTCAATGCACAATTAAGGCCTATTCCAATCCAATTCACAATCAATTATTAATACAGAATAAATTTTGATTTTTACAGGCCAAGAAAAACTCTATTTTAAATGGCAAAGAGCAGCCAATAACTCAAAAATAATTAATATAAATCAATTCCCCCAATTAAGTAACCAAAACACACATTTAATGGTGTTTCTCTAATGTTCATGCAATAAAACCAATTCTTAAAGTCAAGACTGTCAAACCTGGATAGTTTTGAGTAACCTGCAAAAATTAAGCTCAAAAAAACAATATAATCACTCAAAAATTGAAACAAAAAAACTTATACACTCTTAGGACCTTAAGAAAACTGAAAACATTAAATTTGTACACCCAGAAACTGATTAAAACTCAAAGTAGAATTGTTCAAAGGTGCTGTATAGAAAACTTGACAATTTTGAGGTTTCTGTGTTCTTTGAGATCAAACATAGGATTTGAGTGCTTAAAAATTAACGTAAAAGATACTATGCACTCTTGAGATCTTAAGAAAAATGTGTATGATAATTTTGAATAAATAAAAATGATTTTGCTAGCTTAAAAATAAAGAATAAAGAAGTTTAGAAAGGTTCAACCAAAGCAAAGACAATTTTAGTATATCTGTCTTTGAAAGCTTTGAACTCACATAATAATTAATAAAAAAATTCAACTAAATCCTTTATGAGATTTATCTAGGGATAAAATAACTGAAGACACAAATTTTACAGCCATAAAAATGGTTTTAAATTAAGAAAGTAGGGATTGAATAAAAATTATATAGAAAAAGAGGAAAGCTTTGAACATTTGAATTATTGGTCTTTGTAATTCGTTTTTCAAAAGTTCTAAACTTGTTAAAAGTGTTTAGGAATGATATTTATAGTGTTGGAGATGTTTGAAGTCGTTAGAAATAAGAAATAGCCATTAGCATGAGGAATAAAGACAAAAACCTGAAAGAGGAAACTAGTCATTAGAGTCTGGGCTTTTAACGGCACCCTCTGGGTTCATTAACGACGCCGTTAACAGATGAATAGTTTGCCATTGAGAGCTCCTGGAAATTGGGGTACAATAGCACCTTTGAGCCTGCCATTTAAGGATGAACACCCCACCGTTATACGTCAATATAACATGAAAAATACTCAAAACTAACTCTAAAACTTTCCAACCAAATTCCTAACATTAAACAACACTTCAAGCAAGTTTTAAAGCATAATTCTAGGTTTTTTAAATCATCAAAACATTTCTATTAATTCAAAACATAAGAATTTCCTTGATTATGAAAGCTTTTCATTTTAACCAACTTTAAAACATTTTCAAACAATTCTTAAACTATTCATAAACCAAAATTCATAATACAAAGATATTCAAATAAATTCAGACATACATAAACAACTTTAAGTAACAATTCAATTAATCTTAAAGCTAACAAACACATTAATACAATTCGTGTTGCATAAACAAATCAACAATTATCCCATATGTCAACCTAATTTACCTCCTACTATACCAAAGCCATAATTAAATCAAGTTTATCACTAAAACCATAATTCATCTCTTATATGCCTATATGCAAATATGATCATGAAAATGTGAGCGCCCTTTTCAAGAATTGATTAAGATTAAGAAGACTTACAACTTAAGACCCTTTCTTAAGCCTAACTAACTTTGGTCTTCATTCTCTTGATATTTACTCTTAATCATCATTTAATCTTCAATCCTTTAATCTTTGATCATCTAATACTTGAGCTCTTCTACCTGTGGCTCCACAAACATGTTTTGCAGTTCAACTATTTACCTATCTTAATTACACATCAAAACTCAAACATTAGTAATAATAATGTTTTGTCATCATTAAATCACATGATTAGAACTACCTTGGTTCAACAAGATGATTTGACTCCTAAAAAGAATTTGATCACTTTAATTATGTCCTCAAACTTTATAATAATGTTATGTCTATGATTATTTACTACAAACTATATACGTTTATATATCCTTATGTATTTATTGGTATGTATGCACATGATATACAATTTAAAATTTAACACTTAGTACCACTCTGCCTAGTGGCTTAGTAGTAGAATGAATCAAAAGTAAAAGAACTAGGTACTGGGCTTTTCCCCCTCTAATGCTATCCAATTTGAGCTAAAAGACCAAGTGATATTAAGTTGAAGAAGCATAATGAATTTGAAAGGAATCCAAAGGCTCACATAGGCAACAATAGTAACGTCAAGTGTGGAATTCTTAAATGATAAGACACCGGTGATTAGGACATCTAGGTTAAATTTTTATGCTTCCTTTATTATTCTCAGTAAGCTTTTTTCTTGCTTTTCGCAATGGATTCTTATAAGCACATCCCTGTTTGAGACTCTGGTTACTATTTAGAGCATTAATTCATTAAAAAAATGATCATATTTCTCATCAGTTGAAGATCATTCATCATCAATATATACTTGAGAATTCTTCATGAAGATAAGTAATTTCAATGATTTCTTGGTAGTTCGTTCTTTAAGTGTCTTCAGAAGTTCTTGAAGATGTTCCAAACACGTAATATCATCTCTAAGAACAAATGGTTTGTCCGTCTGCAAAACAGAAGAACATATGTGAATATCCTTCTTAGGAAACACTCAGATTGGATAACTATATTAGAATTTGGATTTTATATCAGTCCATACATACCAACAGATACACAAGGATAAGTAGACGTATATGTGTTGTAGTAAATAAGTATACACGTTTCACTATTATCAAATTGCAAGACCTAATTGAAGTGATCAAAATTTATTTAGAGTCTAGTCATCTAATATAAAGTGTGGGGACTAACATAAAATGTATAAAATTCTCAAAATACAAATTACTAAGTAATGATGGGTAAATTGGTAATTTGTCGTGTAAAAATCTATAAATAAGGATATGATTCCTGATTGACGTATTATTATTATTACATTTCATTTCTTCTGTTTTCTCTTTTATTTCATATTTTTCAATTGAGAGGAAAAATAAAATACAATCAATATGAAGCATTACATTCCCATAATTTTACTTATGAATTCAAATATGTGTTTTTTTCTTATACAATTCTTTAAATAAGATAATATTCTAGTTTATTATCAATTTTTTATTAATATAGTCTTTCAGAATTAACAAAGAAGAAAGTAGCTATATGTTAGTGAACTAATGAAATTAGTGTTTAATTTTATGCCTCATAAATTTGAACATACACTAAAGAAACAATTGTAAGTCTGTAGTTATGGTATGTAGCTACTTTTATATTACTAAAAAAAGTTTAGTATTGCCTTTAAGTCTTTATTTAAATCCATGAAACAAGTATCGGGTAATAAATACCTTCTTCAGTCCAGGTACAATAGTTGAAAGAGCAATGAATCTTTGACTAATATTCTCACACCACTTTCTTTCGACCATTTCATGATCATGTGAATGCAAAGGAGTCCTACTCATTATAGCAATAGCCCTTTTAATACCCTAACCATAATCTGTAGATCCATCATGAATCTAAGAAAAGTATTCACATATTCATAGGTTCTAACCTTAGTTTTCACCCTTGTGGTTTTAAAGTCGTGGAAGTATTAAGAAGTAGTTGGAGAGGAACTAGAGTTTTTCGAAAGAGATAATCTGAGACGATGAAGAGGGAGAAGCCTTAAAAGGTATCTAGTATGTGGTGCAAGAAATCCAACAATTGGTTTTTAGCTATTTCGTAGGCCTTTCAACTTTAGTTTGTAAAATTTGAATTGATCTATTGGTGAAGTTGAAATTCTGGTTAACAATTATAGAGTTGCTGTTGGAATAAAAAGATTGCAAATTGAGATGGTCCATTGAGTGATCAAAAAGACTCATTAGATAATAATATGTTGAAGATGCTTCAAATTATCTTTTTTTATTTTTTTTTCTTGTGGTGGATGTAATTGATGATGTGGTCTTTATCTTTATCATTTAACACATGTTTTCATTATCCTTATCATAATGTTAGTGGAGTTAGTCGATAGGAATTGACTAATAATGTTTTATTCGGTTGTTCTTGTAGTGAAGTAGTTAAATTAATTTAGTGGTCTGCGTCTTGATATTCATGTAGCTTTCTGTTGAACTAAGGTGGTTCCAATCATGTGTTTTGATGATGGCAAAAAATTATTATTATTAATGTTTAAGTTTTTGATGCATATAAGATAGGAAAAATTTTAAAACTACAAGAATATAATTGTGGAACTAAGGTAGAAGAGTTCAAGCATTAGATGATCAATAATGGATAAGGATTGAAGATCAAGTGATGATTAAGAATGAAGATAAAAAGAATGAAGATCAAGTTTTGATAGGTTTAGGAAAAAGGTTTAAGGGGTAAGTGACCTAAACTTGATTCTTAATTAATGCTTGAAAAAGGCTCTTACATTTGCATGATGCATTTGCATATAGATATACAAGAGTTGAATTGTGGTTTTAGAGATCAATTGGATTTGATTATGACATTTGAAATTGAATTAGAATGGCATATAGCCTAAATGTTGTAAAATTAAGTTGAAATATGTTGAATTGATTTAATGTATGCTTGTTAATATGTTTCAGTGAATTGAAATGCTATTTGAGTATTGATCATAAGTGTTTGAATTTTTTTTTGGTGTTATAATGACATTGTGAATTTTGGATTATGGATTGTTTAAAAAGGTTTTAAAATTGTTTAAAAATGAAAAGTTTCATAATCAAGGCATTTCTTATAGTTTAAATGAATTAAATCATTTTTATGATCCGAATAGCCTGAATTATGCTTTAAAACTTGTTTGAAGTGTTAAATTAATGTTAGGAATTTGATTGAAAAGGTTTGGAATTGATTTGAGCCATTTTCATATGTTTCTGAAAGATATACAGTAGTTTAAGAAGCCATATACAACTGTTTGCTAGACCCTCATATTGCCTCTGTTGTTAGGGAGGTATACGGTGGTCTGTAATGAGTCGTATTACTCCTAGAACCTGCTGTATTATTCCTGACAGCGTAACAACTAGTTTCTTTTTTAGGTTTTCAACGGTATTTTGATCCCAAAAGGCTAGTTCTTGTTTTTAACGTCTCTAATTCCTTTCTAACACTATATATATCATTCATAAACATTTTTACAACTTCCTGATGCTCTGAAATATGAATTACAAGATCAAATCTTTTAAATACTAAAGTTGTCCTTATTTTCTACATTGTTTTTGTTCAATTTTTATTTTCATATTTTAAATCCGTTTCTAATGCTGTAAACTTATTGTTTCATATTTGCTTAGACATAGACAAAGCTTATTGATCTTTCTTTTGAATTTTTGAGTGATTAAGTCATGTGTTTCAGACTCTCAAAGTTCTGTTCACTAAAACTGTCAAGGTTTTCATTGTTCTTACTTCAACCATAATTTTAACTATCTAAATCAATTTTTGGGTGGTTAAGCTTGTTATATTCTTTTTTTAAAGGTGTTAAGAGTGCATTGGATCTTTTACTTTTATTTTCAGCACTCATAACATTTATTTAAGATCAAAGAACACAAATTGCTCGAATATATCAAGTTCTCTGTACAACTCCTTTTCTTATTTTGATTTGACTTTTAAATATATTTTTAGAGCTGCAAATTTGTTGTTTTCATCTTTTTTGAGGTCTTAGGAGATTGCTAGTATTTTTATTCTATTTTTAAGCTAGTATATTGTGTATTTAATCTTGCAGATTACCTCAAAGATGTTTAGGTCTGAAATTTTTTGTTTTGTTCTTGATTTTAATCCATTTAGTTGCCGATAAATCCATTTACATCCCATTACATTCGTTTTAGGATAGGGGAAACTAGTTGCCATGTTTTATTCCTCATCATAACATTGTATTCTTCTGTCATTGTTTAATGCCATTGAGCTTATTTAATAGCTTCACTGAAGCAAGTTGGTTCGATTTCTTATGTTTTTGGAAAAATAAGAGCTTAAGAAGCCAGTTTGCAATCTAGTAATCATCGGATGGGTATGATTGGGTTGTTATGTTGGCTTGGGTAATTGAATAAGTCTACAACAAGGGATGAAACTGGTGATTTTGTAGGAGATTGAGGTGAAGATTTGGTTAAGAATGGCAGTTGATAGGGAAAAGGACTTTGGGTTGTTAATGAAGTTGGAATTAATGATGGATAAGAATGGGTAAGTTGAGTGATTTGTAACAGGTGAAGATGAGGTAGAATCAGTTTGGATTAGGGATGGAAGATGTTGATGGAGATGAGTCCTTGTCATTAGCATGTAATACATCTTGAGAGAGAAGAGTAAATTCTTGATCATAAAAACTAACATGACATGAAATAACAAATTTTAAGGAAGACAAGTCAAGATAGATAAATCCTTTATGAATTTTGCTATAACCCATAAAAACACATTTTTTGGAATGTGGAGACAACTTATTTTATGAGTATGGTCTAAGTCAAGGATAGCATAAACACAAAAAATATGCATATTTTGATAATCTGGGTTTTTATGAAATAATTTTGAAAAAGGATGTTGCAATTAAGAAGAGGAGTTAGTAATCTATTAATGATATAGACTATGGTATCAAAAGCATATGTCTAATATTTGGTGGGAACATGAGAAAGGTGAAACAAAGCTAAGCCTGTTTCTACTATATGCCTATGTTTTCTCTCTGCACAACCATTTTGCTTTAGAGTTTTTAGGCATGAACTACATTGTGCAATGTTGTTGTTAAAAGCATATTTGGAACAAGCCTAAAATTCACCTCCCTCAATATATCTTAAAATAATTTATTTTAATGTTAAAAAAGTTTTCAACTAAATGTATAAACTTAATAAACACATCAAGAACTTCAGATTTATACTTCTAAAAATAAATCCAGCTATATTTGCTATAATGATCATAGAAAAGAACATAATAACTACTACTATCATCAAAAGGAACCAGGGATGGTCCCAAACATCTAAACAGATTAATTCTAAAGGTTTAAAAGCATTAAAATTTGATAAGGGAAAAAGTAACTTATGAAATTTGCTTTTATTACAAACATGACAAGTAGACAAATTTTTATGAGTAATAAAAGGAGTTTTAGAATTTTGGAGAGCCTGTTAAACTATTTTCATATTGGCATGTCCAAGATCAGAGTGCCAATGAGAAGGACCTTGTGTTACCATAGATTAAGGAGAACTTGCAGACTATTGAATATGATCAAGAAGTATAGAATAAAGACTTATAATCATTCGACCTTGTATAGAACAATTACCTTGTGTGGATATCCTTAAATTTAAAATGGTTAGGGAAAAATTCAACATAAACATTGTTAGCAATAGTAAAAGAATGAACTGAAATCATATTAGTGCATAAAATAAGAACATTTAAGTTATTATTTAAATAAAAGGAACCATTTTTACAAAAACATATCGAAGACCCAATATTGAAGATTGGAAGAGATTTACCATTTTCAATTTCGGCCTCATCAGAGCCTAAATATTTCAAAAGCAAAGATGAGTCTTCAAGAGCAGGTGTTAGGTGATGTCTTGCACTAGTGTCAATAACCTATTGTTGGCTAGTATTTGGTATGGAGGTTAAGGTAGTTAGGTTGGTCAATAGTTTTTTAGCCTAAAAAGATTGTTGGCAGTTATATAAACTAGATCAATGAGAAGGACATTATCTTACGTAATGACTAAAACCATAAAAATTATGAGATTGAGGAGTTAGCATGTCAGGTTTGTAATTTGGAGAAAAATTTGGAAATGAAAATTTTCTAAAAAGGTGGATTTCCTTGGCCACCACCACCTCGTATGTTTCCTTGTTGATTCATCCCACCTCTTCCATGAGTGGAATTGTGGGAGCGAGGAGTATAATTATTTTGAGTTATAAGATGAGCCGTTGATTGAATTATCTCTTTCAAATTATTTTCAGAAGCCAAATCTTCTTCTTCACTAAGAAGAAATTCAATAAGATCATCAAAGGGTACATCATTAGATCGATGTCGCAGTGTGCAAATAAAAGGAGTTATGAGGATCCTAAGCCATTGACTGTAACTTGAATCAAATCATCTTTACTAATTAGGCAACCCTAAGGCAACCAACTGATCAAACATGCTTTTTGTACACTGAGTGTACTATACAATTGTTTTAGACGCTTTCTTTGATAATTTAAAAAATCAAGACTTAATGGTATGAGCCTAAGCTTTGAAACGAGAAGCATAAGCATTAGCTAATTTTTATCAATCTAAGTATGCACTCTACACACCTATAGTATGTGGAGAAATTTTTCATACTAATTAATCTTTTTAGAACCATAAGTGACGGGTTCAACTGATTGTTATTAAGAAATTGAGGCGAAGGATCAATGGAGCCATCTATATGGTGTAATGCTCCATCCTGTCAAAATCTCAATTCCTAATTCATAAACAAATTCCCAATTAATAAACCATAATTTCTCAATATAATTCTCAAACCAATACACAACCCTAACTTCACAATTTTTCATAATTCAATTCAATCCGTTTAATACAACCAAATTATAAATCAAAAGTAATTAACTCAAATTGTAGGAAAATGCTCATTAATTGAAATCTTAATAACTAATGTCAATAAATCTAATAATCAATCCAATAGTTCCATCAGTCTCAACTATATTATAAAGAAGTAAAATAGTTAAGATACAATGATATTCTATCTAAAAACTAACTTCTGTGACGTCTTGCGACAAACTGATCCACCTGAATTATTTACCCAAGCACAGCTTAGAAGTTGAAATTTGTAAAGATCTTTTGACCTTTCCCCTAGAAATTTAGCGAGTAAGGCTTGAACTGCCAACTTAACAAGGGAACTAGACTATAACCATTATGCATCACTCATTTAATGTATACAAAATATTATTTATACATATACATCATATCAAAATATCATCCCACAAAGCAACCCAAGTTTATGTCATAATTTATATAAATTCCATTTATTTGTAAATCATTTCCACTAAGTTCTTCTATTTCTAGTTCTCAATTTAATTTTTTCTAAATTTTAAGGGTCCTATTTAACCTAGTAGAATTATTTTCAATGGTCAATTGAAAAAAAAACTATATAGGATATCTCTCGTTATTAGAACCACATGGGTATTTCGACTACCAGAATATTGGATCTCATCATAATAAATCATATAGGATACTTTCCACTACCAGAAGCATTTTGGGTATTCCCACTACCAGAATACTTTGACACAAATAATCAATGTCAATCTCATCTCAAATCATGACCATCGAGTATAATTCACCTAGGCAAGCCAATAACTAGGATTTCTTTATATTCCTCTTAACAATCCATAATTTCAATATTATTATGCCAAAACCATTATATTTCATCATCAATAATCCACATAAAATTTCATTTACAATACAATCAAAATTTTTATCTATATAAAGTCATATCCATAAAATAATTCTCATAATTTCTACATATTCTTCAATTTCCTAAAAATCAGTAACCTATCACACAATACATCGTATGATCATATACACATTCTCAGATAATCACAAATTTCATGAAATTCTCATAATTCTCACAAAATCACATCATTCATAAATTATAGAAGACACTTATGAAACAACATTCTGTTTTAATAATTTGTATAAAAATCATAATATTCATCTTTACACAAAACTAGTATAATAAAATATTTTAATTCCTAAAAATTCAATGAAAAACATAATATCACAATTTCATATAAAATACAAAATAGGGTATATTCTAATTGATCTTTACCTAAATTCTAAAAACTTTAAATTCCTATTCAGTCCTAGTCTTGTCCCTCTTTAATTCGTCTTTAATGCCTATTTATAAAAATCTCAATTAGAATAAATAAATAAATAAATAATAAAATTTAACTTTTTAATTTACTAACTATCATCAAATTTTCCTAAATTCCCAAAATACTCTAAAATTTACAAATTTCTCATCTAATCACTTAAAATTCCTAAAATTACCAAACTATTCCTAATATGTCCAAAAACCACAATTTCTACCTTTTCTCTAAAATTACAAATATGCCATTAAATATTTTTTTCTTTCTTTTTCTTTCTCTCTCCTCCTCCTCTTCCTTCTTCTGTACCATCACTCCTCCCGCTCTCCTCTCCTCTTCTTTCTTTCTTTTTTTCTTTCTTTCCTTTTTTTTTCTTGTCTTCCTCTTCTCTTTCTCCTTCCTTGCTGCCATCTTCTTCTCCTTTGCAGATTGTCCATTTTTTTCTTTTTGAATCTAAAACTCCATTTCCTCTTTATTTATTTCCCTTTTCCACCAAAAACTCAAAATTGAACTCACCTTGAAACAAATATAAACAAAATTGATGAAGTGGCTTGATGAGGTTTTGGAAAAGAAAGTAGAGAATAGGGAAGGTAGGACTACTATTAGTTACAAATGGAAGAAGGTGGGGAAAGAAGATGAAACTGAAAAAAATAATAGTAAAGGGCTAGGTTGAGTTGGTTTTATTAGGTCCAAGGTTATTTAGGTTTCTCGGCTTTATTAGATCGACCATCCTTAATCCAAAGATTAGTTGGTTTTGTTACAAGTACCTTTCGAACTCTCCACCAAAAACTATCCAAAGAAAACACTCACTGATATAATCCTTGCATGCATACTTTTTTTTTTTCATAGGGAAGACAACCTATAAGGTCTCACACTTATATAAAGAGGACAACATGTAGCTAAAATCAGCCATCAATAATCCTAAAATTTGAGATTCAATTACATGTAACTTTCATACTCACCACCCAATCTTAACTAAAACATACGCTTATTAAAATAAGCCTCGGAAAATTTCTTTTATTATAGGGAGAAAAAATATGGAATATCTCACTTATAAGAATAGATCACTATAGCTAGAACTAACCAGGTAACATACTTTCCCCTAAATACTGACAAATTTTCCATTGCATAGCTTTATTACTTTAACTTTCACTAATTGACTTATTAAAAAGTGGTATATCTTACTAAAATAGACCCTCCACACCTAATATAAAAAAGAAAAAATATATATTTAACAACCATAGGTTTAGAGTATTCCTTAAATTCTTTAATAGGCTTCTAACTTCAATTCTATCAAAGATAATGCTCTTTAGCTAATATAAAATGTTTAATAATAGTTGTGGAGAAGACACTGTGACATCTCACCCCCGCATATCTCTCCCGG
>JAOXYD010060548.1:0-12985 GCA_028565735.1 Pinacopodium congolense
AAATTTAAATTCTTAGATTAAAACATTCTTATATACCTTTAAAATATATTATTAATCAATATATTTATATTAATTATTTAATATAAAAAATTCTGTTTATAAATCTATTTTCAAAATACAAACAAACAAAATTTTCTTATTTTTCTATTTCTATTTTATTTTTCTGATTTTATAAATAAAAAATATAATATAATATAAATAAATGCATTTTCTTTATTTGTTTCTCTGTTTTTGAAAACAAAAACAGAAAAATAGTAATAGAAATGCAACTAAACAGACTCTAAATATCACAGCAATTTAATTTTTAAAAAAAGTAGTATTATTATAAATAGAATCTACATGGGACCTCTATTAAACGCATGTTTTCTTTTTGGAGGTGCTAGAGAGAAAAGAGTGTATATATATATATATATATATACTAATCAATATTAAAATGTAAACGTCCTGACTGCCAATATTGTTATATGTACATTCCGCAATTTGAAGGTCAGTTTCATGTGACTGTTTCATTGTTCTCCTACAAACAAATAAGTGAAAATAAAAAAAAACTTTTTATATCTGACTAAAAAAAATTACCGATTTGGAAGTATCAACCTAGGGAATGAAAAGGCATGGAGCATGAGTTTACATTTAGAACGTGGTCATAGTTACAGCTCTTCATTCCATTCTGGAAGGGTAGTTATCTAGTCTACCTACTTTGGCGTTGTTTCAAAAAAATAAAATAAAATAAATATTTATATACAAAAAATTTAGGTAGCCCAAGGTGAAGCTATTGAGGTTCTAAAAAATTGGGCAATCTAATCTAATGGGACATGGAACCATGACCTCTCATGATCCTCTCTATATGCATTTTCATCATTACATAATAATGAAAATATTCCGTGTCATACACGGTGAGAACTATAGATGGCCACAATTGAATAACTACACATTCCAATCTTATATATTGAAAGAAATATTTATTCTTAATTTTTTCTTTTAAGAGTTAATTAAATAGTCGGAATGGTTGTTGTCAATAATTATTTATCAGTCAAATTGTTATTTTTATATAATTTTTATTTTTAATACTAAGAAGAATAAAATGATAATTTTTAGATGACTCAATAATTAGGAAGAATTGTCAAACCCATTGATGTAATTTTTTATTGAAATTAACTAGGTGGCCACGGTAGCATAAGGGCATTTTGATGATTTCAGAAGATACAGTGACTAGAATATCATAATTGTATTAAAAGCTTTGGATATCATAATTTATCTTTTACAGACGACAACTATAGACTTTTCATGTCTCGAATAATCGGCATCTTGATTGGGACCCTTGCACGCGACAATTCAAGGCCTTTAAATGCATGAATTCTATATCTTTCCTATTTAAAATTTATTTTCTCTTTATTTTAAAATTTTTAATTAAATTTCATACTAAATTTTTATTTGGTTTTGAATTCTTTTTTGTTCTCTTGTTCAAAATTTAATTCAATTCCCCATGTGGACAAAGTGAGATATTCTATTTATTTTAATTATTACAATAGTAAAATTAGTTATAATATAAATTATATAAATAAATATTAGTTTTTAATTTGTTAACTTTACATGAAAATATTTCTAAAAGAATAAATCTAACTTAAAAAATAAAAAATGTTAATGAAAAATTGGAATAAATAATTTAAGAATAAAGATAGCAAAACAATCTTTAAAACAATATAAAATTCAATTAAGACCTTATTTAGTTGTATTTTGATTTTTGGTTTTAGTTTCATGTTTTTCTAAACATAGAAATAAAAAAACACTAATACGGTATAGAAATTGAAACAAAAAACACAAAAATCAATACAACAACACAAAAATCACAATAAAAAATTACAACCTACAACCCACAACCCAACTAAATATCTCCTAAAAATCATATCACAACAAAAAATCACAACCCACAATCCAACTAAACATCCCCTAAAAATCATATCTAGTCCTTAGTGACTATTTGTCCTCAAAAGATATTTGCCCTCAATAAGTATTTGACTTGTAAAAAAGCTCTTCAAAGTTATAATCTAGACTTTAAAGAAAATTTTGAAATTTGAAACCTTATTGTTAAACTTATATTTCGAGCTTTAGAGAATATATCCTTACAGTTGAAAGAATTCTCTACAGTTTCTCCAATAGTTCCATCTTCCTTTTGCCATTGCCCGCTCTATTCTCGTTGCCCCCGCTTTGCTATCAAAACCAAGTTTGATTTTATATAGGGTAAGGATTAAGTATAGAAGTTCATTGTGACGTATCTAATTTCAGTAGCCTATTAAAGGTGAGTGGGGTTGGTTGTAAGTCCCATAGCAAGCCATAAGTTTGATGATTTAGCTCATTTACAATTAGGGAGGGACGAAAATATCTTGAGAAATGGATTTATTTACGAGATCTAGGTTTGTACTAGTCTAGATGAAAATGGAAGGATAGCCAACAATGAGAAGATAACTTTAGAGAACTTCAACAAATTAATTGAAAATTGAGAAATTTCTAAAGTTTATAAGATTAGGTTACCGATAATAGAAGTTTAAATTATTTCAAAAGTCAGATTAGACAATAAAAATAAAAGAATAGGACATTCCTACTTCCAAGCCATTTAAAAACATTCAATTGTTATTCTAGAAAATTTGAAAAAGTATAAAGATAAAGCTTACAATTATATCCATCTAAGATTATTCTGAATGGGATAAAGCCCCTCATAAAAAAGGCTTAAACATGTTCATATTAAAGTGTTTGAGAAATGCTAGGTCTTATGACTTTCAAGATTTTCTACTGAGCACCATAACATCTATTCTGTGTAAAGGTCCAATCATTATTGAAAGCTACCACAACCTGAAAATTTCATTAAGAGATAAGAATGTATTAAATTCTTTAATATTACAAATAAAGGCTCCTAATTATAGGATGAATTATAGATTAATTTCTATAGCTATTATTTACAAGATCCATACCAAAGCCATATCACCAGCTTTCTAGTAAAACTCTAACCACAAAAGCTAAAAGAGAAAGACACTCTATTTGCAAACAGATCTATCAAAGTCTAATATAGTTGATCCTAAAACTATAAAGTGAAAAGATATCAATTGTCCTAATGAATGGATATTTGAAAGAGTAGCAGAGCCTACTCTACCTATCCCTTTAAGTCTAAACTTCCAAATCTGTGAGATAAAACAATTTTATGATAGTAAAGCTCAATTTTCATTTAATAAAAAATTCATATGCCAAATGTTAAATGATATAGCCTCAGCCTTCACCATAAATTTAGATAAAGTATCTAAAATCATTTTTATCACAAACATCTAAATATGCATTCAACATCCAATATTCCAAGATATAACTTCCAATGAGTCAATTATAATAAGAATGGACATCAACAGGGTAAAGATGATCAAAGTCCTCAAGCATCTCTAAGTTTTTTCCCAGACACTTAAAAATGTGAATAATAAGTTATTTGTCTTAGAAAGATAATTTATGATTAATAAAGAATATTTACATAAATATTTTTGCTCATAAAAAATAAAGATAAAATAACATGTTTTTTTTATCACTTCTCATAGCAAAAGAGAAAGTTTCAAGAAGAATTTTATATGTTTATATAACTCAATAAGGTTTATGTATTATTCTTTACTTATTTGAGATATATGCTAAAGAGAAAAAATATAGACTATCTTTTTAAATAAATATAAATTATCTTGTTAAAAGTCTCATTAAAAATCTCAACAAACAAGTAGGATAAAGAAGTGGAAAACCATTATACAAAAAAATTTTAGTCTAAAAATTCATCATTTTGCAAGATAAAGGTTCCACATAAATAAACCATTGTCATTGCCTTACCTTTAAAGGTTAAAGTTGAAAGTGAAAACATCATTCTACAAGATAAAAAGAATATTATATGCATGAATAATTATATCAATATTTATCTATACAATATACGCTACCAACTAACAAAGATAGAAAAACCTTAGAGAATTCCATAATAGTTACAAAGCTTGCCTCTTTAATTAAAACTTCAATATTCAAACCCCACAAGGTATTTAACAATAGTGTTAATTAGTTAAAAAAGAAAGATAATTAATTTCTTAAAAACATTTTTATGTACAAGTTAATAAAATAAATACAAATATGGTCTACAGCATCCTAAGTTCATCAAACTCCCAAACTCAAAGTATATCCCCACAAAGAGAAATAATACAAATTAGAGTACAAGTTAGGATAAAGCCAAGTATAACTCAAGACCCCCACGCTCAAAGCTTGAATGTGTTAAGGAAAGGAAGTAATATGGAATATTTTGAGCAATATAACATATCTGAGGTACCTAAGCCATCCACCTTTACAGCTAACAAACTCCATTGCGAATCTTCGACATAGCGTAAAAGCCCTTAACTTTATCTTTAAAAAAATTTAAATAAATGAACATGGATTTTTAAGCACTTATTAAAGCAATAGATAGATATTTAAGAAGAATATTATAAGTTTATAAATCTCCAAAGAAACCACTTATTATTCTTTACCTAATTTGAAGTATATGCTGAACAAAAAATATAAATTATCCTTTTAAAGAAGATATAGATTATCTTGTTAGAAGTCTAATTAAAAATCTCAACACCTAAGTAAGGTGAAGAATTGTAAAACTACTATAGAAGAAAGCATAGAGTCAGAAAATCCACCATTTTAAGAGATAAAGATCCTACACAAACAAAATATTGTCATAGCCTTACCTTTAAAAGTTAAAGTAAAAATGTCATTCCAAAAGATATAAAGAATATTATTTATCAGAATAATTGTATCAATATTTGTGTATAAAAATTATATCAATATTTATCCACTCAATATAAGTAACCAATTGACAAGATAAAAAAGACCTTAGAGATTCTCATAACAGTTACAAAGACTGACTCTTTAAATAAAGCTCCAATGTTTAAACCTAACGAGATATACAATAATAGTACTAATCAGTTAAAAATAAAGATAATAAATTATTTAAAACTTTTGAAGATTAAATAAATAAAATAAATGAAAATATTATCTTTGATACACCAAATTCAACAAACTCCTAAACTTAAAATGTAATCTACAAAGAAAAACAATCTAAACTAGAGCTCAAGTTAAGGTTAAGTCAAGAACATCTCAAGACCCCCATTCTCAAAGTTCAAATATGTTAGAGAAATTAAGTATTATAAGAGATTTTGAGCAATATGACATATTTGAGATATTTAAGTCATCCACTCCTATGTTAACTCCAATAGAAATCTATGTCGTAACTATATAAGCCTATGACTCTTGATATAAATATAGATACTAAGCCAAAAATTTTGCAACCTCAAGATATAGTGTTACTTCAATATATGAGCGGAATAAAGATGAAATGTAGGAATATAGTATCTTAAATTTCCTTTAACCAACGACAATGACTTTTAATACTTGTAAAATCTAATTACGGATATTTGATCATGCCATAATAAATTTGTCTATAATAAATTTCTTTGGACAACTTAAAAGCTAGTGGGACTTCCACCTAACTACATCAATTAAATAATCATAAAGCTCATCAAAGAGATGAAGATGTTGATCTTATATTTAATGAGAATAACGAGCCATTCAAGATGTAGTTTTAACTATGATATTAGTTATCTCATTACATTTCATAGGAGATCTATCCCTTTTAAGGATAAAAATATTTAATTAGTCTTGAATTTTATATCTAAGTAGCTAAGGTTTTAGTAGCTTTGTTGCATTTACTTTGCGTCATTTGAGCGGTAAAAAAAGTGTGTTTATAGGATGGATTTTTAAGATTGCATATTTTGACAGATTTTGTATTTAAGTGTTTAATCTTATTTTTTCATGCAATAATCACATTTTTTGTGGATTATTTTGATTGTGCATGATCTGTAATTGCGTTAGGAGACTTGTCAAATTATTTAATTGCCTCTAGAAGTTTCAGAATTGATTTTTATAGGTTGTGCTTCATTGATACACCATTAAAGGTGTTGTTTAATGAAATAATTGGAGGAATTAATTTGTGTTAGTTTTTGATTGTGATATAGGTTGCTCTTTACCTTTAAAATAGATTGGATAGGTTGATCTTCACCTAGGATAAAGAAGATTTGAATTAAGTTATTAATTGATTGGGAATTTTTTGGTTTTATGCATGATATGTGCACTGACATTACATAGTGTATAAGCAATGCATTTGTTATATTTAAACCCCTTTCTTGAATTGATTTTGATCAAGTTTTATTAAGCTATATAAGCTTGTATTGAAGCTCAAGAGAGCTTGTTTTAGGGGCTGAGTTTATAGGCAAATATTGTAAATTTTTATTGTATTGTAAAGGTTACTCTTCACTCATTGGAAAGAAAGATTGTTCTAAAGATTCCTCTTGACTTTATAATCAAGATTGGATTGGGTTTCTCTTAACTCTTGCAAACAAGATTGTAAAAATTTCTCTTGGTCTTATAATCAAGATTGTTGTAAAGGTTCCTCTTGACCTTATAATCAAGATTGTCGTAAGGGGTTACTTTTAACCCAATTAAGGTAATATTATTTTGTTAATGAATTTTCAACAAGTAGTCGGAGAGAGGACGTAGTTTGTCTTTAGGGTAGGTGAACCTCTATAAATATCGATGTTTATCTCTTCCCTATCTCTTTATATTTTTTTATTTGTATTTATTTTATTATTACTTAAATTTAATTAATATTGGCTTAAGCATAATTTTCTCATATAGGGTAAATTTTGGTTAGAAAATTCATATAGTTAAAATTAGTCTAAGGTGTTTAAAGTATTTTATTTTGCAAAGAAATTTTATAAACACCCAATTCATTCTCCCTTTTAGGTGCCATAATACACTAGATAAGGTAAGTTGGGGGCCTTTTTCAATATCAATGACTATTTTTATCTAAGGTGGAGTTAAAATAATGTATTGAGATTATATTTGACTTATTATTTGTAAAGTTATTGGCAATAGAAATTCTAGCATTAAAGTTACTTTCCCATTGTAATTATTCTTATTAACAAATGAAGTTAATTGAAATGATATTTAATATTTATTGATATTATTCAAATGAGATAAACTAGGGGCTTTTACAGTATCATGTTCATTTTAGAGCTAGATAAACCACATTTAATAATCATAGTTTTAAAATGATATAAAAGTTCACTCATTGATTCACCTATGTCACACATTATTCAAACTGGCAAGCAATAAAAAATGTAATTAATTTTAAAAGAAGAACGAAAATGTAGTAATAAGATACTAGGCAATGGAGCAACACATGCATATATGTAAACCATTTGCTATAATGAATATCAATTGCTTAATTAAGTTTTTACACAACATTAAACCAAAATTAGAGGCATATAAGTTATGCCCCTTATGATCTTTCAAGCTCTAATTACTTACTGTACTTGAAAATTTGAAAAGGAAGAAATTTGCATGACTTTGAAGTAATCAAATCTGACTTTGGATATGTCCAGAAAAAGCTTCAAATAAAACTATAATAACACATATAAATGGGAAGGTGATCTTTATAATCAGTCAATCCAATAAAGAACACTATCCTGAGAACCAAATTGCATATCCATCATCAAATTTTATAGATTAAGTATTGTATAACAATGAAATAAGTAATCCAAAAAGTGAATCCATTCCAAAAATGAAAAAGATTGGCAGTGTGAGGAACACCTCTCATCCTTGCCTAGATGCACCATTACTAAGATCACTTTTTCCATTTTCATCTGTATCTCATTTATCAAGTTACATTTGGTTATAGAAAGACTAAAAAGAGACGTAAGAGATCATAATATAAAGTGAGCAAAAATTAATCAACGGGTATTAAACACTTTAATACATATGATACTACAATGCAAAACTCAAAACTACATTGGTTTATTATATACAGTACAATGCAAACATCACATAGAATTTCATAGGAATAGACCCAAGACATTGTTGACTAGGCTTGTAGTTTTACAATAATCATTTATTATGGGATATGATAGTCATGTGAAGGAAAAAAGTTTCATATTTAGAATGCAGTTTCATAACAACCATAACTACTGCCTATTTCACAACCATAATAACTATAACCAGTATCAGTATAAAAGTAGAGAATAGTTAGGTGATGTTAAATACTATTGATTTTCGGTTGGATTAAGTCTTCAATTGTCAATATCATTTCTTGATACAATTATTAATGAAAACAAATATTAAAAATTGATGTTAAATAAAAAATATACAGAAAAAGTTCCAATTCATATTGACGTTGTTTGTGATGTTTGAGTTACATCAACATTACTACTTCCGGGGTCCATTACCCGAACATTACTTCCTCCCATCTTCAAAGAAAAATTATTAAGTTTTTAACAATATTTAATAAATAAATACATATAATAGTAAAAAATTGTGTCTTTTAAATCATAAACCATAAAATAAGTGTTGCCACTAACTTCTTCAAAGTTACTCCATACCCTTTAGCAGCTTATAAGAATAGTTTTCAATATAGGATTAGTTTATCAACATATTGAAATGCTTTTCACATAAAAAATGAAACCATTGATTAGTTTTTCACTAACTACCTTTCTTTCATTTCGTAAAATAGACGAGGTAGTCTTTAACCCTGATGATCTAAACTGTTTTGATCTTGACGCTGTAGGTATTTTATGTCTTCTCAAACACATATTAGAAGTTTGTGTTATTGGATCATTTCTTAGTATCTTTCCTCTTTTTGCATTTCAGTGTAAGTTACACAAAGAGCAATTCAAAACAAAAAATTATTTAAAATTGGATAAAAAAATACAAACATAATCACCTTAATAACATCAAGTTGTATGGGAGTTTTATCTTTACTCTTGCATCCTTGTTTGTTGTGACCAACCTCATACTAACGTTGACATCTCATTGACACTTCATCTTTACTCATTCTAGTTGGATTTCGTTATTCCTCACTTATATCCCTTCTTCTTACCTTTTTGAGTCGCTCTAACATCTTCTTTATCATTGGAGGTAATATAGGCTGTAATTCATCTAATTTTGACCAAAATTTCAAACCACGAATAGGTTCTATGGCATACTGATGAGTCTTCAAATAACTTTCACACTTGTAATATCAGATCATATAAGCATCCAATTCCTCCCTTTGGAACAATGTACTAGTCTACATTGGCAACTCCATGCATGTAATTCAATAATATATTTGTCAAGAAAATATGCCATTTCAAACTTCAAATTTCCATTAGTCTTTACCCCACAGTTCCTTGATTCTCATTGTGTCATGAACTGAGTCATTAAAGCAACTAATATGTCTTCCAATATGTTGATTAAATTTTTTGATTGAGCTTCACATATGAAACCATTGAATGTTTTTGAAACATTATTATGAATAATTTCACACTTTCGTCATATACTCACAAAGGCCTTAATAAATGTTACTAGATTCCTAAGTTTGAAGTCATCACAGGCCTTCTTCAAAATAGTCTTTAATTATTTCGTCGCATCATCGAAATCAACCTCTATAGTGCAATTGATCGCTTGTCAATACAAACTTTGATATGTGTGGTTTTGGTGCACATTAGACTATTTAGTATACATGTGTTGGACACATTTTTTATGCTCTGCTTTTAAGAAGACATTCTTTAGTACATAAACTAATGTCTAACCAGAATAAAATCCAAATGTAAGTTTAAAAAAATTAACAAAAAAGATTGATTGTTTGAATTTAACAAATTCAAAAATAAGTTACTCATTAATACCTTTTGTTGATCACTTATAAAACTCCATGAATCTCCATTAATGGTTAGGTCTTTATCTACAATACTTAAAAACTAATGCCATGATTAGTAATTTTCTCTTCAACCATAATCCAAAATATAGGAAATATTTGATTATTTTTGCCACGACCAACTACAACTAACAATACACTTCTAAGGAACATCTTTAGAAAATAACTATATAAATCGATTATCTTCCTAAAACTATTTAAAAATCCATATTTCAATGCATTGAATCCCACATAAAACCTTTTAAACATTGACTATCCAGACTTTTCATCAAGTTTAATTTGAATTATAAATTGCCCATCTTAATTAGCCTGTCATAACTCTTGCTCATAAGATCATAATTTTACTTAATGACCTTCATTGATCCTCTTAACATCAAAATAGCCTCCCACTTTACCCTATAACATTGGGATTTATTCACTTACAATTGGTACATCATTTGAAGATCATCCTTTATCTCACTGACTGACTAATTTAAGTTTCTTCTAAATTTGTATAGAAACTCATTTGCTATCCATTTTCTATTAGCTTGTTTGTTTTTTTAAAGTTTCTTGCAAGTATGATTTGCCTCTAAATTCTTTAATACAATTTTTTTTTAATTCCTGATCCAACCAACATATACCTTGAATGGGTATGATGCCTCACAAACAGCTTCCATTCCCTCACCGGATCTTGTCATTTTAATGTTATACCCATTTGTAATTGCATAGTTTTTTATAGCTTTCTTGAATTACCTTTCATCCTTAAACTTTATTCCAACATCAAATTGGAAGTCCTTCATACCTACTTTTGGATTAAATGTGATATATTTCTTCCTTCTACAAGATGCCTCACACCTCATATTATCATTATTAACTGGTGAATGAATTTCAGCTTTACCATCCTCATATTCACTTGCCTAACCATATGAACTCCCTTCTTCTCTTTAGGAAGTTTCAAAAATTGATATAGCCTCTACATTGGCATCTTTTCCACTACCTTCGGTTCCATCAATGACATTATCGATTTCCAACCCACTAGTCCACTACACACCTTCTTTTCATAATTCTTTTTATTTGCTCTTGGTACAACATATTCTTCATCATCAGTTACATACAAATTATCTTAACTGGAGTCATTGTTAGATTTAGTCATTCCTATTACATTGAAATCTTTGTCATGTTGTTTTATAACTACCTAGAACAGCCCTTCCTCGTTCTACTGTATATTGGCTTCCTTAACACTATCAATTTTAGAGTCAGATTCTTTAACTTCAATTGTAGGATTCTCATATCTATGCTTATAATAAACTTGAACATTGTGGTAGTTTTTCTCTTTCATGCGATTAGATAACATGTCATTATCATTATACAAGTTCAATTCTTTTAAACATCCCATTGCTTATTTTGGAAACTTGAAAATAATGACTTAACTTTGTGTCCTTTATCCTCTAACACTCCTTTTAATATTAACATGTTGAGTTCATCAACAATAAAATGTCTCTTCTTCTTGTTTTTTTATCTTATCCCCAACGTAACTTTTATTGTTTTTACTTTTCTTCATCATTCCACTATAATGAAATTCAAAGTTTACCAACATCTACATACCAAAAAAAGAAAAAAGAAAAAAGAAAACAATAACATTTCACATATCATCCACACATATGATATCCTAAACATTTAGGTTTATATGGCAAGCATCAATGTTAAGAGTTCAATAATATTGGAATAAGAAAATAAAAAATTCAAAAAAATGTTAGACACAGTAAATTTTGCACTATCTAATTCATTAATTTGAATTTGTAGCTCAATTTAAAATCATAGGTCACTAAAATTATAACTAATTGATTATTACTTTTTCTTATTCCATCTAATGAGCATATGAATGAATTCAATTCTAAAATTACAAATAAAAAGAATAAAAACTCACAGAAAAGATGTTAGGCACTTCTATGTCTATTTTACCTCTTATTACTTCCTAATTTGAATTTCAAAGTATTGTTTATATGCGCAATAATAGTTACCATGTTCTATACTTAATTTTTCAAGCTTAAATAGATTATATATTATTAAAAGCATTATATCTTATTTATTATGAACTATACAATATGATAACTACAAAGTTCAATACATGATGCCTTTAAGGAAGATGTACTCATTATGTCAACAAAAATGTCTCACTTGGAGTTTCAAACAATGCTTAGATACAATCATATATGTTCAAACGTATCATCTTGACATGCAATCAATAATAAGTTTTTAATATAAATTGCATCAACTATAGCAATCCCACCATTTAACGTTCATGACAATAAGAACAAAGTAACTACGTTATACTTAAATAGAATGTAGTCCATTCCACATCAGAATCCATTAAAAACAATAATAAAGCTTCTATCCTTATCAATAACTGAACATAAGAACAAACTCAAAACCTTAAAGCCCCTTACCTTACAAAACAAAGGTACAAACGAGTAGAAAAATGATTGAAACTAAACAAAAATGAATAAAACTAAAGAATAGGTCAAATAAAGTACTAGTTAGCGTCGGTAAGCTTCGATAAGGCACACTGTAAAAAACGAACCCACCTACCTTTTGGAAATTGGAGAGTTCGAGGAGATTAGACCAAAAGAAAACCCTAATCCTATGAGAGAAAGCTATTGAATCCCAAATACTCGTATAAATTGAATGTCGCTTGCTCATCAACAACCATAAATAGGCAAAACGTATGAATTGACCCTCAATGTTTCACAAAAAGTTTAATTTGCCCCTTAACGTTTTACATGGTACTACTTTGTTCCCTAACATTTGAAAAATGGTCTAATTTACCCCCTCACGTTTACAAAATGATACAAATTGCCCCCTGAATACTGTTCTGTTGACTTTTTATTGGTCAACACAGGGGGTAATTTATACCATTTTGTAAATATGAGGGAGCAAATTAGACCATTTTTCAAACGTTAGGAGGTAAAGTGGTACCCTGTAAAATGTTAGGGGACAAATTAAATCTTTTGTAAAACGTTGAGGGCCAATTCATACATTTTTTCCTTTTTTGAAGTGAAGCATTAATTATTAAACTCCATATCATATTTTCAATCTCATATATAATTTTATTAGCTTAGAATCTTAATATTATAATTTCCAAATAAAAATAGGGTAAAAGAAATAAATTTTCTTTAAAATTCTTGTTTATTTTAATTATTTTAAAAATATTATATA
>JAOXYD010060559.1:0-12984 GCA_028565735.1 Pinacopodium congolense
AAAATTACTCAAAAAGTTGTATTTTATATGTGGAATATCATTCTAATCATTAGGTATCAACCTTCCAAATTATGAAATAAGTTAAAGGCATTTAGTCATTAATAGTCAAAATTAATCATATAACATTTTAAGTTGTCAAAATAATTGAATCGAAACAAAATCATAGACAATAAGAAGGATCAAAATCGAAAAAATTACTATATAATTTATAGACTACGATGAAATTGATGATAAATCAAATTACTATTAAATAAATAATACTCAAGTGAATAAACAGATCAATATGATAGTATCCCTCCCCCACACTTAAACTAAACATTGTCCTTAATGTTTAATTTAGAAAGTGAAAAGCATAATATAGGAGAGTAGGGAAAGAAATACACCCGTTTGATATAGACTTAAAGATCCATTGTTGTAATGGAATGAACATGCAAGAACTAAAATTAATAGAAAAACAATACAGAAAAATAGCCAATAGATTATCCACTTATATAAATATGGAAGTCAAATACATCAAGAAGCTAAAATATACCAAAAAAATTCATCATATCTGACAAAAAAACAATAGCAACGTACACTATTAAAGGGAAACCTACGCAACGAAACAGAAACAGAAACAACTGTCTGAATAACCAAAGGAATTAAAAGGAAGGATTACTAGCATCCTAGGAATGTTGGCACTCCTCAAGGCTTTTAACTCTTGCAATCAAATCATCGATATGATGTTGAATACTATCAAACCGAGAATTAACGACGCCCCGAAAAGCATATAGCTTAGAAAATAAAACGGTGCGAAACTCAAATAGCTTAGAGGTGAGGAGACCCTGCATGTTAATCATATATTGCATCAGAGCAACTTGAGGATCATCAGAAGTAGCTGACGGTGGTGGGATAGAAGTACCAACAGACGAATGTGGGCGAGATTAAAGAAAGCTCGGAGTGGTCTCAGATGAAGCCTCGTTTATATCCTCAGGTACATCAGGATGTACAACATCACCAGGTGGAACCTCAAGTACCTCACCCTCCTGAAGTCGACGCCACTAACCTTATTGATAAGTAAATTATCGTAACTTAAGCACTCCTTCATTGATTATATTCTGACGACTATGATCGTCAGATTGTATAATGTCGAAAGGAACTCTTGAATCCCTAAATATCCTCGTCAATAAACAAGAAAAACATAAATTCTTGATGGGCCTTTTGATCTTCACTAAATCTCACATAGATAGAATAACGAAGTCAATTAAAGAAAATCCTGAGATAGCATATAATCCATGCAGTATCTTATACAACAAGTATACATTAACATGCCACATCTCATTCAGACCACTGGCTCAAGGCGCAACATTATGGCTAATAAATGTAACTATAATCCTTTTCCAAGCCTCTAAAGTAACAGTAATGTAACCTCGGGCATTTCTAGGCAGTCCTAAGGCATACTTAGCAGTAGCAATGGAAAATTATGGATTCGAAGTGACTGAATCTCCATGAAAAGTATTTTTGGACTTAACAAAAATGTCCCCCTCATTTGGTACTCCTAATATAGTAGAAATAGAAGCACAAGTGATATGAATAGGAATACCTCTAACAGTCAAATGGATCTCGATCGTGTCGGTTTCTTCCTTATCTTCAATGTTTGCATAGAACTCGCGAACTAAATCAGGGTATAATGGACTTGTAAGTGTGAAAACTGATTCCCATCCTAATGTTTGGAAGGCGCCAGATATGTTGAAGTGAGCTTCCAAGTTCGGATGGATTGGAGGCTCAATGATGAAATCATTCCTCTTATAGTCCTCCTATCAGTTGAAATTGTCGTGACTTGTGAATCGGATATGATTAAAACCTAATCTCTTCCTTCTAGGAGCCATTTGACTAGAAACTATTTACCAAATATATACAAACGAGTCAAAAAATGATAAGAAAAATCAGAAAATTTTTCAGCGAAGGTCATCGGAATATTTCCTTTTAAATCGGAATATTCTCGATTTTTCGACAATAATAATATTGAATGAAATTGGTATCAATAAAAAGCTAATGAAATTTTGAACACAATGATACTAAAAGCTAATAAAATGGATGCCTAGATTGAGAGAAATTTCAGAATCATACATTGAGATGGAGAAATAGATCCAAATCAGTTCGGAGAAGATTATGAAAAATCTGTTGATTTTTAGAACAAATTGATGGTAAATTATTGTAGAGAAAGAAAAATGCGACAAATAAACACTAAGAACGTTCTGTTTGGTTAGGAAATGAGGAAGTTATGAGGATTTGAAGTTTAAGGGGCAAGAAGGGTTTTTGGAAGGGTATAGAGAGATAGAAGATGATGAATAGTGAAATTGCATCATTTTTATACTATATTCATCATTCAATGGCACCCTATTCATCTTACAATAATGCCATTATAGGATGACCAGCCAGCTGTTAATGCTCCAGAATTGAATGCATTAGCAGTGGCTTGCTTATTAGCCCACCGTTAATGGTTTGCCTACACGTTCAAATGCCCAATTTTAATCTAACTTTACCTCAAGATCCTTCCAAACTCAAGTCCTAACAGTATGGATTGGGTTATCCATTAATTTGCTTTAGAATTTAACCTAAAAACACTCCTAAACCTAATTCAAATATACTAAACTAAGGATAGACTAAGGAAAACACATCAAACTTAATTCAAACACACTTAAAAGGCTTCAACACATTTATTTGAATTAAAACACACTAAATTCAAATCAACAGAACTGAAATTAAGTTTGGGTTGTGTTAGGGGTCAAATTGATATAGTTTTAATGGTTAATTTGTTGAATTATGATCCCTAATTCAGTGCTTAATTGCTAAATTAATGTCTTATTATGTTGAATGTATAGAATGGAGCTTAATGATGAAGATTGGAACAAAAACATGAAGGAACTCCCTTGGTTCTGACCATAAACGCCCCCCTGAGGGTGCCAGTTATTCAAGAACAGGGGGCTTTTATTTGCTAAAGAACTTGAGCACTAATAGCACCCTCTCAAGGTGCCATTACTTGGAGGCAAGGTGTCGTTAGTTGCCAGAGTCAACAATTTTAGCTTCAAATTGTGAAGATTTCAACTTTGACGTGTACCCAATTAATTCTACTATCTTCTAGCACATGTGGGAGGTCTAAAGTGTCTGCATACAGCCAAGAAAGCATAGAAAACACGCATGCAATTGGGGGACTTCAGATAAATCCTTAGATAGATAAGCTCTTGCTTCTCTCTAGCAATTTTTAGATAGTTTTAAGCTTTAAACACTTGTAATTTGAGTTTTAGAGTGTATTTTGAGTTGCTATTTGTTAGAGAACATTGCTGTGACACACATGGGATACAACTTTATTAGTAAGGATCACATATTGCCTATTATAATGTCCAACCAACTTGATTTAGAACAAGAGGAGACAGTTTGGGAGAATATTAAGAGGAAAATGAGGACCACAAGTTGGAGAATTTTAGATATTAGTATTAAAATGAAAATGAGGACCATAACTTGGAGAATTTTAGATGTTAGAGGTATTATCCCCAACGCAGTGATGCACGAGATCAATCTTAGGGAGGGGTGCAAGAAAATGGGAGAATGAAAAAGGAGGCTAAATCCTATCATGTTAGAGGTTATAAAGAAGGAACTGCTGAAGATTTTTGTTACGGGAATAATTTATCTAATTTTGGATAGTGAGTGGGTGAGCCTAATACAATGTGTGCCAAAGAGGGGAGGCATGAAGGTGATAGAGAATGATAAAGGAGAGAAAAGTTCCACTAGGATAATAAATAGTTAGAGACTATGCGTTGACTATAGGAAGCTCAAGCTGGCCCCTAAGAAGGATCACTTCCCATTGGACTAAATGATTGAGAGAGAGTAGCTAGACATGCTTTTTACTTCTTCCTTTATGGTTATTCGGGTGTACTGCCATTTCTAATGTTGTATAGAAAATCAAAAACAAAAAACCATAGATGCAAAGAAAATTAACATCACTAAGGCGTAAATAACAACAATAAAAAGGAAAAAAAACAATAAACAAATAACAATGACAGAGAAATGGGCCAAAGATATTGTTAGGATTCTAAGATAATGATTGATCCTTATATCTAGATAAAATGTGTTCTAGCTATAATGTTAGCCTATAGCTTTGAAGAAACTCCTAAAACCTCAGTTCCTCTCTTTTAAATGTATTGCCATCACCTAAGCATTTAAAAGCTTTTCCTTTTTTTTTAAATGCCAAGCTTAAAACATTTTTTTGTTTCATCTCTTTTTAACTTTTCTTCCCATTTACTTAAAATCACTTCAAATCTTCTTCCTTTTTGTATATATTAATGTCTAATAATTATATATGCATATAAATAAAATAAGGACCTAAGTTGAGCACTTAAGAACCAAAATAAAGTTTAATTCACATTGAAATGCATATAAAAATATCATATAATTACACCCTATTAATAACCAATTGTTCATTTATCCAAAAGACAAAAAAGAAGAAAATATTCCCTTGTCCTTATGAAACATTTGCATATTAAAGGATTTATTTTGGTTTTTTCAATGACCCTGCCACCTTCTAAAAAACCATGATGGACATCTTTGCGATAGGATTGAGGACATCATAAAACTGTTTATGGACGATCTTTTGGTTTTTAAAGATTATTTTGATCATTGTTTGATAAATTTGGATAGAGGTCTCCAATAATGTAAGGAGTCACATTTGGTATTGAATTGGGAGAAATTCCATTTTATTATTCATGGAGTAGTCTTAGGTAATAAAATATCATAAAATGGAATTGAAGTGGATAGAGTCAAGACATTAGTCCTTGAGAATTAATATCAAAGGTATCTGATCACTATTAGGCTATGTAAACTTATACCAACAGTTTATTAAAGATTTTTCTCTCATTTCTAAACCTCTAATAAATATATTGCTTAAAGATTTGCCTTTTGATTTTGATGCTAATTGTTTACGTGATTTTAAGGTTGAAGAAGACATTCACTTTCGAAACCATCTTGACATCACCATATTAGCCTTTGCGCTTTTAAATTATGTGTGATGCTAGCAATCATGCCAATGGAATCGTGCTTAGACAATGAAAATAAAAGAAGTTACAAGTCATATACTACACAAGCAAGACCTTGGTAAAAGCACAATTGAACTACACCATAACTTAAAAGTAGTTGTTTGCAGTGGTAATTTCTTGGGGTAATTTCTTTCATATATTTTAGTCTCAAAGGTTATTTTTATTATAGATCATGTAATATTATGATACATTTATGCTAAGAAGGATGTGAAACTAAGGCTAATTCAATGGGTGCTTTTACTTTAAGAGTTTAATATTGAGATACAGGACAAGAAAGAAGCAGATAATTTAGTGGAATGTCACTTATCATGCCTTAAGGGAGGGAAGAGAAAAAAAAGAAGAAAAAATCAATGAGCAATTCCCTAAAGAAGCACTAATTTATGTAAACAATCTCTTTGATTCATGGTTACCAATATAGAAAACTATGTTGCAAGTGAGATTCTTCCATATCACATCTATAATCGAAAAAGGAAGTGCTTTTGTTTGAATGCACTCGTTATTTATGGGATGAACTTGTGTTATATAAAATATGTGCTGATGGTTTGATTTGTAGTTGCATTCTTGAAGAGAATATGATTGAAGTGTTGAATCAATGTCGTAGTTTATAGTATAAAGGGTTACAAATCGAACATGATGACAACTTGGGTATTAGAATGTGGATTCTATTGACCAAGAGTTTTTAAGGATGGTAGGGAGTATATGCTACATTGTGATAGCCACGAAAGTGTGGGAAACATATAAGAAGGGATTAGATGCTTCTTCCCAATATCTTGGAGGTTAAAGTTTTTGATGTATGGAGTATGGATTTTATAGAGCCTTTCCCATTATCTTTATGTAATTTTTATATCTTAATCGGGGTTGATTATATGTCAAGGGTGGCTAAGGAACAATCCACTCCAATAAATGATGTTAAGGCAGTACAAAGGTTTATAAAGAAGATATATACAAGTTTTGAAGTGCATAGGGTCATTATTAGTGATGGAGGAACCCATATTTGTAATAATCCCTTTGATGCACTTTTAAGGATATATGGAGTTCATCATATAGTAGCTACACCATACCACCATTAAACAAGTGGCCAAGTGGAGGTGAAGAATAGAAAATTGAAAAGAATTTTGTAGAAGGAGATGAATGGTTTATGGAAAGATTAAGCAATGAAGTTGGTTTATGCATTGTGTATATGTCAAACCACTTTCAAAACCCCTATTAGTATGACTCCATTTAGGCTTGTGTATGGCAAGGCTTGCCACTTACCATTAAAGTTGGACCATAGGGCATATTGGGCAATTAAGAAGTTACACTTTGTTTGGAAGTTGTTTTCTGAGAAGAGATTGTTACAACTTGATGAATTGGAGGAGTTAAGGTATAATGCTTATTCGAGGAAAGGCTAAAGAAGTGGCATGATGCAGATATTAAGAAGAAGGAGTTCAAGAGTGGCAACTTGATTTTTTTTATTAAATTCAAAACTCTAATTCTTTCAAGGAAAGTTTAAGCGTATATGGAGTGGTATATTGAAAGTCACTTAAGTTCTTAACAATGGAGCTTTGAGGACAGAAAATGAAAAGATGAAACTTTTAAGATTAATGTGTAAGGATGCAAGCCATGCATTGGAGGGGCAATCTCATAAGACAGGGAAGTGACTTCTTTCCATTCCCTTATCTCTTCATGAAAAATTTGGTAATCTTCAAGCTAATGACTTTAAACTTAGCATCTTTGATAAGTGTGCTTTTAGGTTATGTTTCTAGGTTGTTTTTAAGTGTTTTAAGTGTTTCTTTGTGTGTTTTAGCTTTATTTTATTTCATCTTTTGCATCTTTTTCATCTTTGCATATTCTTTGAAGTGTTTAAGTGTTTCTTTATTTTGTCTAGTGTTTAAGGGTGGATTTTTAGCTTATTTGAGGGATAGTTTGATACATATTCTTGATTGATTTTGCAGGCATCAGAATTTCAAATTGGGGTATTTTCAGGTGGCTTTGGTGGCTTGCTGGGAACATTTTAAAGATCATATTGCCATGCAAATTTGTGGAGGGGAAGATCAAGATGTTATGAGTCTCTAGTTCAAATTTCAAGTCAATCGGAGGTCTATAGACGAAGTTATGGTCAAAAGAGTAAAGGGTGTTCAGAGTTGTAAAGATTAGGTCACGCTCATGACCTAGTCACGATCATGAAAGCACTGTTCATGAGCCCCTCTGTCATGATCGTGATAGCTGGTCTGATACTGGAAAGGTCAAACCCGAGATTTTAAGTATCTTGATCCCCATTTTGACACATGTAAGGGCTCAAAATGCTAGGAGACTCCAAGATTCATTAGACAACATCTAAGAAGAAGCAACGAAGAGGTTTTTGGTGGCTATACAAAGGAGGTAACTCAATCAACCTTGGAAATCATCAAGAAACATCAACAGCCAGATTTTCCAGCGTTCTAGAAGTGAAGAGAAGAGCTCAAAGGCTTTATCTAGTTTATTCTTCACCCTCTTTACTACTTTTTTGTATGGGAAATATGATTGTTGATGGATTTATTGTTATTATGAGTAGCTAAACATTTTATAGGAGTTATTCTTAAACTATTTTGTGGACCTCTTGCTTTATGATTCAATGAATGAATGTTTGTGATATGTATTAAGCATAAACCTTGCAATAGACAGAGAGGGTGAGTTAGGTGACTGTCTTGGGTAGTATAATGAGAGTTGGCTCCTAATAGGCCTATACATATTCAGGTTTTTACAAGTAGTTGAAGAGAGACCTTGGCTATTTGTTAAGGATTACCTATAAGATTGCTTAACATCTAATTGAATGGTTAGGAGAGGTTGGTAAGGCTAGAGATAGCATAATTAATTCTAATCTATTTGGCTAAGGATAGTTAATTGCACCTTGAGAGAGGGTAATTAAACATTAGAAAGTCTTGGGTCAAACACAATTGAATCATTAAGTAAAGAGGGAAGCAAAAATAGGGATAGAACGACTCCTAATCTTAAACCTTGGTTATCCAATTTCTACACTTCGTCTCAATTGGTTGTTATCATTAGTTTAATTTAATTTAATTAATTTTTCAATTTATTAATTTCTAAAATTATTTATTAAACAAAATAGAACCCAAATTAAGTGGTGACTAAACTCAATCCTTGTGGGATCGATATCTGTTCTTTACTACAAGTTACGACTCGTATACTTGTGGTTTTGAGCGTAAAACTAGTTGTTTGTTTATGCGAGGGAACAGTTAGAAAGGATTTAGAGAGTTTTAATAGTAGCCCTAGCCATTTAGAAGTCGAAGATAGACATTTAATCTCGAAAAGGAAACAAAGAGTTGTTAGAAACAACTTTAAATAATCTATATTCTTCGAACTTCATTCAACAGTTTAACTGCTTTAAAATGGTTTTAAAGCAATAAAAATGATTTTAGTACTGAAAAATAAATGAATGATGATAATTCAAATTTGGACAAATTTGAGATTTGTCATCAAAAGATCTTAAACTAAATGAATTTCAACTCTAAACTTGCTGAAAAAATGACTAAAACAATTGTTAACTATCTAAACATTGAATAAGGCTTCAAACAAGATTTAAAATATAATTTGAGGCCATATAAATAATCAAAATGATTCAATGACTATGTTATGAAACTTTATGCCACTTTTAAAATCTTATTCATTAAATGATCAAAATTGAGCCCCTAGATCAATTAGAAAATAAGTAAAACTTACAAACATATTCAAAACAAACTAACTAAGATCTTTTATTTTCCATATCTCTTATTCTTCATTTAACTTCAGTTTTGTCCTTAAAGCTTTAAGCTTTCCAAATGAAATCATCTTGAATTGTACCTATCTTTAAATTTTACATCATAAACTTAAATTGTTAGTAACAATTATGTTTTATTATCATTAAAAATAAGATTCTAACCTCCCTTTGTTCAACATCATACCCTAAGAGATCTTAAGACTTAAAAAATATTTGATGTATATTATAAAAAATATATTATGAACTTTTCAAAGTTTTTATAAAATCAATGCATGGAGGAATAAAAAATGTCTTAAAATTTTGTAAATTCCTCCATCTTCATAAAATCATCAAATCTTCCCCTCAATATAGGTAATAGCTTATGATAGGTATAAATTTGTTAATTTTTATATGCAATTTAATCTAAATTCATCCTCATTTTTTATGTAAAAGTGCCTGATTTGAGTCCATTTTGAATTTACATAAAGGTTGAATCAATGGACATTAGTTCCAATTGAAAAGACTAAGGTTGGGGTAGAATTGACGCATAGTTAAAGTGAAGATTACTGCCTAGAACTATCGACGGTAGTTGAAGGCAACCACCATTACAGAATGTAATAACCACCGTTAAGGGGCGATTTCTAAGTCCTTCAACACTGGTTTAGCAAACTGTCATTAAGGGCTAATGAATAACCATTATAGGTAGTATCAGCAAAAAATAAAAATGCCAAAGAGGTCTTTGCCTCATCTACGTCTATACCCTAATTAGAAAAGGTGTAAAAAGGGTCCAGAAGCTATAGGAAACCACATTTTTTTTATTTCCCTTTATTTTAGTGCTTTAAGTTTCCCTTTGAAGTTATAGTTAATTTTAATATGCTTGTTCATGTTCTAAATAGTAAACACTTTAGTTTCATCTTGTTTTTTATTATCTTTAGCTATTGTTCGGAAACTATTTTAGTTTTTTTATGTTTCCCCTTCGGGAGTTATTTAATATTGTATGAACTTGATATTTTAATTGAATAGATTATGTTTCTTTCAATTTCTAGTAGTTATTTTACTCTTTTATGATGCTATTCTATAATTTATTTTCAATTTTAAGTAATTCCATTATGTTAGATTTAATTTCCATTGGGAAAGAAGATATTAAAGGGATGGTGGATGAATAATTGTGATAATTAACTTAATTTGCGTTAGGCATTATGTTTTAGGTTGAGACTGAGTTGGAATTCAGGTTTAATTCTATGAATTAGGAATCACCCTATAGGTTTGGCCATCTTATTAGTAATTTTTAGTTCAATTGCTAGGTATAGGATTTTAATCCATAATTTTCATTAATAAATACCATAAGTAGCGATAGGTTAAGTGATTTTATAGGTAAACCTAATCAACTTAATCTAGGATTCAAATTTTCCAAGTTACATGATCAGAACTTACATGATTATGGCTTAGGATAGTTATTCCCTAGTAATTAAACTTGTTACACCATTAAATCTCGAGAGCTTATTCTAGCTTATCATGTAGTTAAGGACAAATTTTATATTATATAGGATTTGTCGAAAATTGAAGAAACTTAAGATGCAAGAGCTTATTTGTGTCTATAGTCTAACGATTTAAGTAAAATGAAATCTTTGTGTTTCTGATGATTAATTTTATGTCCTGAATCCTAAAAATATATTTTTCCTAGCTTTCTATTATTTTTATCTATTTATTTATATTTTTATTTCTTTCTTAATTAGTTTCTTTTTATATTTATTTTAATTACACAAAAATTTAGGGTTTGCTTGCTATTTATTTTTCATGTTTAACATCTAAAATGGCTTTAACTTACCCGAGCTCCTTATGTATTACACCCTAGCTTACCCTACTATATAGTTAAGTAGTTAGGAATTTATTATTTAGTAGTTGGTGAGGGCTTTCTATCAAATTTTTAGCGTTATTGTCTAGGAGTTGGCATTAGTGTTTGGTTACTTCGGTTATTGTTTTATTGTTTGTTTGTTATCCTTTCTCATCTTATTTTCTATTTGGCATGTCTCATAGTCTTCCAAAGCATACAAGGTTACAAAAATTTGCTACTGAGAATAGAGTTTCACTGCTTTCACCATTTAACCCTGTTAGGCCTATATCGCACCTAAGAGGGGGTGAATTAGGTTATTAAAAAATGGTCTAGGTTACACAATTCAAATTTATAAAATACAGAAGCTAACCAATTCACGAATTTAATCAAGGAAAGTGAAATAAACAAATTACAATAAGAACGCAAAAGTAAAGATTAATAATAATTCACCCAAAAAACTTTAAACTTCAAACTAAAACAATCTTAAACAAATTCTAAAAGGTAATAAACCATACTAACATATTTTACAACCAAAATAACTTATCAAGTTTATTTAAACTATGACTTCCGTCTGTTTTCTTATTATTTACTTCATATATTTTCCATCTCATGTAAAATTTCTAACCTTATTAATTCATGTATTCTTATCCAACCAATCCATAGATTAAGAGGATTTTACAAATACAAACACATCAATCACAAATTCCTCTTGACTATACACCTAGATGTATTTTCTAAGTTATGAATGCAAATATGCAGGTATGAGCCTTTTAAATAACGAAAATGAACTAAGCAAAACGTATAATAAAAGATTGCATTAGTAAACCTATATTAAACTAATTTGCTTCTTCGATGCCTTGAGTTTTTATTTATGATCTTTATATGCTTTAATTGGGCTCTAAGACTCTTTAAGTGAATGCACATGAATTCATTAACACACCTATCTTTCAACACACCTAACCATAGCATAAGTAATAAATTGTTTTGTCATCATTAAAATAAGGTGGAACCTCTATTAATTCAACAATCTTGTCATTTTTGGTGATGTCTAAACTATAAGATATTATGTACATAATATGTCAATAATATATCAATTACGACATGATCGTCATACTTTTAATAAACTCCCCCAAAATATATCAAAATCAAACAAGAATTCAAAACTCATCACAATTCCCAAGTTTGAAGCAAAGTCCCCCTAAATTTATGCAATATGTCAAAATTTGAAAAAAAATAAATTCTAAAAAAATCATACTTGCAATGTACTTCCCCTAAATGAAACATAATATCACACATCTCTCCCCCTTTTTAGAATTAACTAAAATAAGGAGACACATTTAAATCATATGTAAAGTCCAAACTTTAAATCATAACCATTTTTAAACATTTTTAAACCATGTTATAATGAATTGCCATCTATCATACCTATTTCTCTTTTAATCATGAAAAATATGTCTTCATACATATGTTTAGTAAAGACATCAGCTAATTAATGAATGAGCATCAAACAACTCAAGTTTAATATCATCATTTTGAATATGATCTCTAATGAAATGATACCTAATTTCTATATTTTCTATTCTAGAATATTGAATAGGATTCTTTGTTAAACAAATAGCACTCATGGTTTCAGACCTAATAGGAATTTTGTTAAGATCTAATCCTTAATTCCAAAGTTGTTGTCAAAGCCATAACACTTTAATGCAACAACTACCAGCTGCTACATACTCAGCTTCCACCGTAAACAATGCAACATAATTTTATTTTCTATAAAACCATGAAACTAATTTATTACCTAAGAAATGACATGTTCTATATGTACTCTTTATATTTACTAAATTTCTTGCATAGTCTACCACATAGTCAGCATCAGAATAACCCATTAATTCTAAACATGTATTTTTAGGATACTAAGGTCTTAAATGCAATGTACCATATAAATACCTTAAAATTCATTTAATAGCTAAAAGTGAGATTCTCTAGGTAATGATTGAAATCTAGCACATAAGCATACACTAAACATGGTATTAGGTCTATTGGACGTTAAATATAACAGACTACTAATCTTACCTCGATATTTTTCACATCCATTTCCTTTCCATCTTCATCATTATTCAACTTAGTTGATGTACTCAACAAGGTGCTCGATGGATTTGTTTGATCCATGCAAAATCCTTTGAGAAATTCCCTTATATACTTGGCTTGGTTGATAAGGATAACGTACTTCATTTATTTGATTTGGAATCCAAGCAAGAAGTTCAATTCTCCCATTATGCTCATATGAAACTCCTTACTCATACACTTAGCAAAATCTTGACATAATAACTTATTAATAGCACAAAAAATAATGTCATCCACATAAA
>JAOXYD010060569.1:0-12984 GCA_028565735.1 Pinacopodium congolense
CCATGAGGGTTTGATTAGTAAGATTAATGGATAACAAACCAAGGCCTCCTTCATTAAGGGGGGAGCAGACATCAGACCACTTGATTTTAACCATAGGCCTTCTATCTAGATCAATAGACCACAAGAACCTCTTCATTATCTGATCAACATATTTGATGATAATTGCTGGTAGAATGATCTGGGACGACCAGTACACGTGCAAGTTATTGATGACAGATTTAAGGAGCTAGATACCGCTCGCCATGGATAACTGCTTGGTGCTCCAATTAGTGAGTCTCTACTGAATCATTTCCAATAGAGGAGCAAATTTAGCCCTAGTAGGACACTTAGAAGAGATTAGGAGTCCAAGGTAAGTAATAGGCAACTGGCAATGTTTGATTCCAATGAGTGAAGAGAGCTAGGGGCTATATGGCTAGCACTCTTAACAATAAGCAACTGACTTTTATCCTTGTTGATGAGAAGACCCGAGAGCAACTAGAAAGATTGAAGGGCTGACATTAAGCAGCTAACCAAAGCTAGATCAGCCCTAGAGAAGACTATAAGATCATCAGTAAAAGAAAGGGAATTGATGCAAAGATTCTTACATTTGGACTGAAACCAAAATACAGAATCTTTTTTAGGCATCATTGCTAGAATTCGAACTACCACTTCCATTCCTAAGGTGAACAGATAAGGAGAGAGGGCATCACCCTGTATCAGACCCCTGGAGCTACTAATTAAGTTAGAAGGCTGCCCATTGACTAGAATTCTATAAGAGGTAGTTGAGAGGCATTACTCAATCTAGCTTATAAACTTGATCAAAAAGCCAATAACACTCAGCACATTAAGAATAAGATGCCATTCAATGGTGTCATAAGCTCTTTAGAAATCAATCTTAATGGCACAGTCAGCCTTTAAATGTTTCCAATTATAGTTCTTAGAAAATTCTTGAGCCAAAAAGATGTTATCACCAATGGCTCGACCCTTTATATAGGCTCCTTAAGAGGAGTGAATGGAGGGGGACATAACTCTCTTGAGGCAGCCTTCTAGTAACTTGGATATGACTTTATAAACTACATTACAACAGGAAATAGGGTGGAAGTCCTTCAAACAAGTAAGAGCTAAAATCTTTGGCACCAAGGTGATATAAGTAAAATTTAACTCTTTGAGCATCTTGCTATTGTGAAAGAATTCCTGAATTGATTCACATACTAAGGGGCCCATCAGCTGCCAAGTTTGCTTAAAGAAAAGAGCATTAAGTCCATCTAATCCCAAAGCCTTATCTGGCTTAAGGGCAAAAACAGTTGCTTGGATTTCTGCATCAGAAAATGGTTGAACCAAAAAGGCTTGATCAACCCCTGAAACATGGGAAAGAAACAGCTCATGCAATCCATGCATTAAGGAACCAGTAGAAGGGTAGGAAGTATAGAGCTGACAAAAATGAAGGTTTGCAGTAGGTTTGTTGTGTTGATTGAGTGCCATTTGATTGGTTAAACACGTTTGTTTATAGGCAAGAATATTTAGACTGCATTATTTTGACAAATTGTGTGCATCTTGCTTTAATATGATTTTTTAATGCTATAATTTCATTTTTGTTGCTTCAATTGAATTTCTTATGATCTATTAAGGTGTAAGGAGGCTTGTCATAATTTTATTTTGTCTCATAAATATTCATAATTGTTTTTATTGCATGAGCTTTAGTGAAACACCATAAAAGGTATAGTTTGGTTACTAATTTGGGGGATTTGATTTATGTTTGTTGTTGATTGATTTAAGGCTCCTCTTTGCCATTAAAAAAATTGTTAATAGGCTGCTCTTGACCTGTAGAAGACAAGATGTTAATTGAATTATTCATTGATTGTGAATTGGAATACTTTAGGCCTTGTATATGCATTAGAGATTACATAAGGAATAAGCATTGCATTTGTTGCATTTGAGCCCGTATCTTGTGTTAATTTTGATCAAGGTTTGCTATATAAGCTTGAGTAAAGGCTTTGGTAGCCTACGTTTGGGGCTTAGCTTAAGGGATAAAAATTGTGCAAATTGATTGAGTTGTAAAGGTTTACTCTTCACCCATTGGAAAGTAAGATTGGTGGGTTCCTCTTAACCTTTAGAATTCAATATTCTTATATAGGTTCCTCTTGACCTTTGGACAAGATTATTAGGTTAATCTTCACCCTAAAGTAGGATTGTAGAGGTTCCTCTTGGCCTTATAATCAAGATTGTTGTAAGGGTTATTCTTCAGCCATTTAAAGTAAGATTAGTATATTAGTGAATTTCGCATAAGTAGTTGGAGAGAGGACGTACTCTATAGGTGAACCTTTATGAATCATGGTGTTCATATCTTCCCTATCTCTTTATATTTGTGCACTTATGTTTGATTTATTATTGATTGAGTTTTATTAATATCATCATAAGAATTCGCATTCCATTTAAGTTGGATTTTCATGTAGAGATTTCAATTAATTAAAATTGGCCTAAGGTGTTCAAAGTGTTTTAATTTGCAAAGAAATTTTTTAACACCCAATTCACCCCCTCTTAGGTTCCATAGGTCTTACATTTCTTATTTATGTTTTTATGAATATTTTTTTGACAAGTCCAAAAAGAAGAGAGTAAATGTGATATTAATTACTTTTTTTAAGAGGATTCTTATTTATGAGTTTTTTCTTTATATTAAATGAATTTAGGGAACTTTTGAATTTTAATTAGTTATAGTCCAAAAGTGCATTAAAATGTTCATCGAAGTCCTGCATAATTGAATAATCAACTATAATAATATATTATATCTTATTTAAGAATTACTTAAATGTGCACCCAAATCATATGGAATTACCTTTAAAACCTAAGATAATTATAATGAAATCAAACCTAGAAAATGTATAATTAAGGTGCTATTAATGATAAAAATAACTTTCCTACTAATGGTTAATTTGGTTTTTTTTTTTTTTGGTATTAGAAAGACAGGATTGAAGAATAGGCATTAAGAGATACAATTTGGAGCCATTGGAGCTAAAGTGGCCATACATGAAGAATAAAGTTAAAGTGAAGGTTCAAGGACCAAGTTAGTAAAATTAAATTGGTTATTCTTTGTTTTTCTTTCTGTATTTCTTATCTTAATCTTCTTAAAGTGTTTAAGGGAAAAAAATCATAATTCATACATGTTCATTCATATTTAGAGAATTTTCATATTAGTGGCAAAATTAAGAAGAAATTTATGGATAAGCTTTCAAATAATACTTTTAATCTATCAAAATATTTTAGAAAATTAATTTGAAATATGTGTGAAATATTTGTTTAGAATAATAGTTTGGATATGTTTTAAGAAAGTTTGAACATATTAAAAAACATTAAAAGTATGAAAAAATAGTTTTTAGAGAGATAAGTCGACCAATGGTAGGGTTAGTAGTTGACTAATAGATACTTACAATAGAGATTAGTTGATTAGTTTGATAAAACTAATTGATTAGTCGCTAATTAACTAATGGGAGTCAACTAGTGACCAAAAAATCTAGATGACAATAGCTAATTTCAATGGGATTTTAAGTGTTAAATCATTTTTAATGCATACTAATGGCTATAAATAGCTAGTTAAACTATTTTCACTTACAAATATATGCATTACGATGTGTGTTAAGCATTAATTGAGTAAGAAGTGAATTGTAGTGAATTAAAGAGCTTTGAAGCAAGCAACTTGAGTATTTTTTGTTAATTTTCTTAAATTATTTTGTGTGCATTTATTTCTACATTGTTAAGAGTCTTTTTAAACACTTTTGGCGATCAAGTCAAACCTTTTTTGGTGTATTTTGATTGTTGAGCTTGTTGATATTAAATTGTAAGGGTTGTTCTTCACTTGTGAAAAAAAAAGTGTGCTTGTACACTATTGGTATTCACTTGTGAAGACGATTGAGTTTAATAAGTAGTTGGAGAGTGAATGTAGATATAAATTGTACACTGAATCATTATAAATTTTGATTTGCCTTTCTCTTCCTTATCTATTTACTTTGCAAGTTTATTTTAATTCAAGTTATATTGTTATATTAATTTAATATATTACATTTATTCATTGCATTAAGAGATGATTGTTTGAGTAAGGCGAAAAGACAGAAAAATTTAGAATCACCTGATTCACCTCCCCTTGTGTCACATATAGGGCCAATATTATTATCTAAGGCAAACAATTTATTCATAACAATTACCAATTGCTACATATTTGGTTCTGAAATTGATAAGGCTAGTAAATTGTTTCTTACTAAACATGATATTAATGCATTGCCTAGAAATTGACAAATAATATTTGTGCTCTTTCATCTAAAAGATTACTAGCATATTCCACATCCAAATAACAATCTAAATCTAGGAATGTATGATTAGGATACTAAAGTCCTATTAATACTGTAGCACATAAGTATCTAAGTATGCACTTAATGGCTAAAAAAGTTGCTCATTAGGACTTCAGCGAAATCTAGTGCATAAAAAAACATAAAATATGGTATTTGACTTATTGGTAGTAAGGTAATATAAACTACTAATCATACCTCAGTATTACTTTACATCAATTAGTTTACCCTCTTCATCTTTATTTAATTTACTAATGATGTTCATAGGTGTTCCCAAAGGCTTTTTTTGGTCTACACTAAAGCATTTAAGTAATTCCTTAGTATGCTTGGCTTGATTTATAAAGATCCCTTCCTTCATTTGTTTGATTTAGAGTTCAAGGAAGAAACTAGCTCTCTTATTATGTTCATTTAAAATTCCCTACTCATATACTAAAAAATTCCTTACATATATTTTCATTAGTTACACCAAAGATAATATCATTAGCATAAATTTAAACTATTAAGATGTCATCCTTATTCTTTTAATAAAGAATAGTGTGTCAACCTTACTCTTAATAAAACCATTAGTTAAGAGAAATACACTCAACTTTTCATATCAAGCTCTAAGAGTTTATTTCAAACCATATAAAGACTTAATAAGTTTATAGATATAATTAAGTGCATCATGATTCTCAAAGCCAAGGGGTTCATTAACATACACTTCTTCTTAAATATAACCATTTTAAATATGCATTTTTGACATCTATTTGGAATAATTTGAAACCTATGTTTGATAAAAAAGCAAGTAGCAATCCAATTTTTTCTTGCCTACCTACCAATGTAAAAGTTTCTTTATAATCTATGCCCTCTTCTTAATTATATCTTTTAACCACCAATCTAACCTTTTTTACCACAATATTACCTAATTAATCTAGTTTATTTTTAAACATCTACTTTGTACCTATAATTTTATGATCTCTAGGCTTAGCTAAGTCCGTACTTCATTTCCCTCAAATTTGTTTTGCTCCTCATTCATAGTAAGAATCTAGTTCTCATTATTAATGACTTCTTTTTTATTCTTAGGCTTAATTTAAGAAATAAAAGTAAGATGTGATATATTTTGTAAAGAAGATCTAGTAACTACACCTTAATAAACATCAACTATTGTTTGATTTGAAGGATAATTCTTCTTCAATATGCAATTTCTTGGAATTTCCTCATCTTTCTTATCTCCTTTACTTGGTTTAATAATATGCTTATTTGGTTCGTATAGTGTGTCTTAGTGATCATCCTTGTCTTATTCAATAAACAAGGATGATTATCTCATCATCTTCAAAACTTTTCTTAATATAGAGGATTAGTTTCATCAAAGATAACATACATCCATTTTTTAATGATGAAAGTTTTCTTATTAAATACACTATATGACTTGCTAGTTGATGAATAACCAAAACAAATTATTTCATTCATTTAAAAGTCAAACTTCCTGAGATTATTCTTTGTTTTCAAAATATAATATTTACATCAAAACACTATAAAGTAGTTAGTCTTTGACTTTTTCTATCCATATTTGGTCTTATGTTTGTCTATGAATTTATTGCATTTTCACGTGAATTTATTTATGATTTAGGGAACATTTTATCTAAATTGATGTTAAAATCTTTAAGTATCCCTTGGATTTATGTACATTGTATATTGAAGCTTAAAAGTGGATAAAATCTAGGAAAATCTGCTGACAAACTAGAAAATAGGAGTAAAACAGTAAATGAGCTACATAGTCGTTTAATTGTACAAAACCGTCATTTTTCTTAATCTAGAGATTTAAATGATGGGACTAAAATGGCACCATTTAACTCCTTTTCAAGCATTGTTTAGGTACCTATCGAGTTTTTTTCCAGCTAACTCTTCCTCCCAATTAATTGCAACTTACTCCACTTCCATCCAACTTATAACTGACATATATATAAAGATTCAGATACCAAATTTGCACAACATTAACATAGATTTAGGCAAAGAAATCAGTTTTTATTTAGGTTTTCTTCTTTCTTTCTTTAGATTAGGTTTTTCTTTTCTGTTTCTTTTCCAGCTTTGTATTCATTGATTTTAGGTTGATTTAAGGATTTTTAGGAGTTTGTTAAGGAGATTGAAGGTTTTATAATACTTTGGAGTATCATTTGGTGCAATCTAACCCTTTTAACCACTTGTTTCATTCTCTTTATTCATATATGTTCAAGAATATGTTTTTTATGGTTAAATCTGGTTTATCTTGGTTATTTATGTGTTATTTAATCTAAATTCAAGCTAAAGACAAGTTTTTAAATGGATTAATTGAGTTCTAAACACATGATTGGATGATAATCTTTGTTTATTTTGAGTTTTTAATGCTTATCTTGAATTGGCTAATTAAGATAAGATGAAATATAATTAAAGATTCGAGAAATCTACTTTAATCATTGGAAAAATTAGTAAATGACATCATTTTAATCAATGACTGACCAAAATTTGGTTACTCATGAGGGTACTAGTATTAGAATATGGATTTTAGGATTAGAACTTCTTGAAATTTAAGCCTAATGCCAAACATTGATTAATGAGCAAACTTCAATTTAGGATAATTAGAGATAAGGCATTGTCTTAACCATAATATTTTCTTGATTTAGTAAAGACCCTAAATTAGACATTCTAATCCATTTCATAACTCAATTAAATCTTCCCTAACTAATTAATCAATTTGGGAATTCTTAGGCAATTTGGAATCCATTATAATATTTAGAAGATTTTAGGTTAACTTAGATATCCTTTAGGTTAATTTATTAATCTTAAGCTTCTCTAGATAATTACGATCCGAGTGACCTAATACTTACATTACTTTCTCTATGGATTCGATATTTCGGAGTCATAAAAATGCTCCACTTTATTACTTTAACGATATATTTGTCGTTACTGTTGGTTTTGAATTTATTAAAAGAAAGTGTGCTTAATTACTTAATTTGATAATTAATTTAGATAAATTAGACCTAAACCAATCAAAACCATCGCATATAGAATTTATTATATATATAACATGCATATACAATGGGTTCCCCTAAAAATATTTTAGAATATCATATTCATTTATCATGATCCTAGCCATGTCTTATAAAATTCTATTTTTTCCTTTCAATAACATCATTTTCCTTAAGAGTCTTTGAATTCGAGAAGTTTCCAATATCTTCACAAAAGGTTTTAAACTTTTCATTCTCAAAATCTCTATCATAAGCACTCTTAATTGATGTAATTGAGTGTCTCTTTCATTTTAAACTCTTTTGATAAACATAAAAAATGACTTAAAACATTAATCTTTGCTTGTTAGGAATAAAATCCATTTAAAACTAATAAAATGATCTACTATAACAAAAAATTTACCAACTAAAATAACAACTCTTATAGGGCCAAATACATCCATATGAAGTAAGTATAAAGGTCTAGTAGAAGTTACTAGATTTTTAACTCTTAAATGAACTCTTGGTTTGTTGTTCCATTTCATAAGCTTCACATATCTTGTCATTCTCAAACATGACATTTACTAAAACTTGATATTTACTAATCATCTTACCCTTACCATTGTTTCCATATATGATAAATCCTCCATCTTTGCTTTTGAGAGATGTGAATTGAGGTACATCACTGGTCATGTGTCTTAAACATATGCTATTATCATACCATTTGCTCTTATTCCTTAAGACCTACAAAATAAGGTACTTATTTTGTTTTAGGTACCCAAACTAACTTGTGCCCTTAATAGCTAGTTTTCGTGTTCTTATGAACCTATTTCCTTGATGTTTTACTTGATAATCTTTTTTTAGCAAACAAAACCTTTCAATATGCCCATAATCTCCACAAAAATAGCATGACATATATGCAATATATGGATGATAATGAGTCGTCTTATTCTTATTTGCATTTTTTTAAGTCTTCATTCATTATGTGCTCTTGTGGTATAATAGTAATACCTTAGATGTATGTGAGGTATGTCCCTATGGTTGTATTCATGCATGTATAGGATGTGAGAATCCATCACATTGTTATGTCTAAGATGAGGTCTAAATGAATGAAAGCAAGGTCTTGTAATTATATCAAAATTGTGTATAATCTTACCTTAATGAGTTTGCACTTAGGTCTAAATTTAGAATCATACATAAGTGCATGAAATTTGCCTTTAAATGACAATCTATTTGATGAAGTATGTGGATATTTATAGTTAGAGGTGATGCAATATTCTTATATGACTACTTAGGCATAGATTTATTATGCAAATGCTTTTCGTTCATAAAAATTATCTTAGCAGTTGATGGTGCGCTCCTATAAATAAAGCAATTCCATGCTTATCATTAGAACTCTTTTTTGATCCTAACATGTTATTCAGTTTTTCACTTCCTTAAGTAAATTATGATAGAGATTATTTGAGGGCATTGATTTTATTTTTCAATTCCTTATTTTCATGTAATAGTTTATGCTCATTATTATTGACAATAACCATACTTTTAGGATCTACCATGTTATACAAATCACTTCAATTTTTCATTCTTAATTATGAATACATCTAAAAGCTTCACAGTCTCCTTATGCTTGGAAAATAATTTCTTGCTTCTTAAACTCATGACCTTTAAATATTTAACTAAATCATTATATGCGGGACCATCATCAAAATCATCATCATTACAAGATTATGAGTAATAAGGTACCTCATTATCATTGGCCATGAAGCACATTTGAGCTATTTCTTCTTTGTAATGCTCACTTTTTTAATCTTTTATGCCATTCATGTTGTTGCTTTTAATGCTTTCTTTTTCTTATTTTCCCTCTTCTTCTTTTTTTTGATTTCTCTCATACTTATCATCATCCTTAAGGAGAGGACATTGGAATTTCACATGACCCAAGTTCCTACATTCAAAGTAAGCAATGTTAGTTAATTTACGTTTAAGATTAAATTTTCCTTCCTTAGAATTCCTTGAAACATTCTTCCTCTTTAAGAAATTTTTAAATTTTTTTATAAGTAGTGAGATTTCTTTCTCGTCACTACTATTTGTAGATGTTTCATCATCACCTGACTCTCCTTCTGAAGCCTTGAAAGCCAAGTTCTTCCTTTTAGGTTCCATCTCTTCTTCTTTTGCCTCCTTGAGCCTCATTTCATAAGTAAGAAGAGATTTAAATAACTATTCTAATGGTAGAACATTTAAGTTTTTGACCTCTTCAACGACACTCACCTTCTCTTCTTATGTTTTTTTTAAGACAAATATTTTTTCACCATTTCAATATTAATACATGTCTTACATAAACCTTTGCAAGCATTAAAAATATCAATGAATCTAGTGTATATAGTCAAGATGCTTTTATCATGTTTTGTTGAACTAAAGAGGGTTTTAACTTATGTCTTGATGATGAAAAAAACATCTAGTTTTTTTGTTTTAGATGTGATGAAAGGATAAGAATGTGAAAGTAGTGCAATAATACACATTGCAAACAAAGATTAATATTGAACCAAGGGAGGGTTCAATCTTAATTTTAATGATAACAAAACATGTTTGTTTACTAATGATTTAAATTTGCGTTGGGGATTTTAAAGATAGGTGCATTTCATGATGAATTCTAAATAAAAAGCTTAAAACTTGAAGGATAAAGAACAAGGGATATGGTAGCTATAAGACCTTAGTTAGGTTGTTCAAATGTATTTATAAGTTTTACTTAAAGTTCAATTGATCTAAGGGCTCAAATGTTTCATGCATTGCATAAAGCTCTTGAAAAGTTGCATAAATTTTCACTATAAGGTCAATTATTATCTTTGAAGTCATTAAATCATTTCAAACATTCATATAGTCTCAAATTATGTTTTAAATTTTTTTAAGTTTTAATTAATGTTAGGAAAATGTTTGAATCATTTTAGTCATTTGTTTTCATTTTTAAAATTGAAATTCGTTTAGTTTAACCTCATTTGTTGACATATCTCAAATCTATCTAGATTTGAGTTATCATCATTCAATCTAATTTTCACTGCCAAAATCTAATTTTAATGCTTCAAAATCATCATACACATTTTTCTTAAAGTCTTAAGAGTGTACTAAAGTTTTTACTTTAATTTTTAAGCACTTAAAACGTTGATTGAAGCTCCAAAAACCCATTTTACTCAAAGTTGTCCTTAATGTCTAGTAGAGGGTTTAGGGGTTTTTATGTCTTTTTATCTCCTAAACGGCTAGATATGTCTCCCCTTAACTTTAAACCCTTCATAACCCTATAGTTAACATTCCCAAACAATTTTAACAGATCTAAATGCTCAAGAAACAAGTTTACAAGCTAAAATTATCAAGAACTTCAAAGTTGTCCAGATTTTGCTCTTTATTAGTTCATCTCTATTTCTTTTATTTTATTTTGTTTCAATCTCATTTCTAGAGCTGAACAATTATTATTCTTAGTTTTTTTAGATATTCAAGAGTTGTTTTGAGCTCTTTTTTTTTTCATTTATAAGGTTGGATTTCGATAGGTATAAGCTTATATTCATATATATATATATCAGAACTATTTCTACACTTTTTGTTTTTTCACTTTATATTCTTATTTTAATCATGACTCTTGCAACCTTAATCCATTTTAGGTGTGACGAATTTGTTTTTTCTATTATTTTAAGTGTTCTAGAGTTTTTTAATGAAAGTTTCAAATTTTTGGAAGCCTATTTCAATTATTTCAAGCCTAAACCTTCAGACATACCAAAACTATTGTTTTTTTTTTAATTCTTGGAGTAATCTTGGTTTTGGCTATCTAGATCAGTTTCTAAGTATACAAATTTGTTGTGATTAGTTTGTGGTGTCAAAATGTCTTGGAATTTTGTTTTTTATTTTTAAGCATTTATATTTTTAGTTTAAGCTCTAAACTCATAGTTTGCTCAAAGCTGTCTAGATTTATGTCTCCTAGCATTCATTCACATCTTTGGGCACTTTAATCCATTTTATTGCTTTTAAATTTTGGTATTTTGTTTGTTTAAGGCCTCAAAGGTTTCACTAAATATTTAGTTGAATTTTTAGAGGCTCATTGTTTTGTTTGGGAGCAATTATATTCATATTAATCAAAGATGTCCTGATTTTGTGTTTATCTTTTCTTAATCTTATTGCCATCAAATATTCATGTTTTTGGTGCATCAATTCTAACATGTTGAGTTTGTTTAAGCCGTAAAGAGTGTCATTAGACATTCATATATTTTGTGAAAAAAAATTAAGCTATTAGTTTAATTGAGCTTTAAGTGAAATGTCTCTTTAGGTGTATCTAGTTACTTGTAACGAGGGATTATTGTACTACCTAGTTGATTGTGTGTTATAAAGGATCCTCTTTGCCATAAAAAGATTTGTCAAAAGATTACTCTTTACCTTCAACAAGAAGATTGTCCTGTAATGGTTACTCCTCACCCTAGAAGAAGATTGTAATTATTTTTTATTGTTTAGTGAAAAACATATAACAAGTAGTTGGAAGGAAGACATTGTCTATCTTTGGGGTAGACAAATTTCTATAAATCCTTATGTCATTCTCTACTCTTATCCCTTTAATTTTTTCTTGTTTTATGGCTTGGCTATTGGTTTAACCACTATCAATTTGGCATTTGCATTTCCATATCATTTTTGGTTAAATATTGGTTTAGTGATTGCATTTAGTTTTAAATTGATTTAGGTTGCTAGTTTTAATTAGTTTAGAAATTTTTAAAACACCCAATTCACCTCCCTCTTGGGTGTCACAGGGCTGACAATTAAAATAGTTGTATGTAATAATCTATCTTATGTAATTTTTATTATAATCTTTAAAAAGTATTTAAGGGCTTAATTCATACATTTACATTCATAGTTAGGTATTTTGCATATAAGTTTCACAATCAAGAGAAAAGTTCAAAAATATTTTTAAAGAAACCATCTAGATGCATTAAAATGTTTTTAAAGATTTCTTGAATGTTTTTAAGTCAAGTTTTGTTGAAAAAAATGTTTTGATGTGCTTTAGAAAGTTTTGAAAACATAAAAAAAGTTTTGAAAGTGTTAAAAACTATTTTCTGGAAGGATTGATCTACCAATGTAATATGAGTAATCAACTAATGCATTTTTTAGAGGGACTGGCCGACTAGTAGGATTGAGGGGTCAACTAGTATAGGTGAAATTATAAGACTAGTTGACTAGTGCATGGAAATGGTTGACTAGTGGTTACAAAAACAACATTCCAACAGCTAGTTACTAACAAAAGAATTGTATATAATGTTTCCAATGGCTTTAAGCATCTATAAATGGCTAGTTTATATTTTCTAGATTTATAAATAGGTGTGTTGAAATGTTGTTTATACATTAATTGAACTAAAGTGAGTATAAGCATATAGTCATGATCAATTAAGTGTTTTTGGGATGTGTAGTAACATTTTGGTGCATTCATCATTATCTTTGTTGTGAACTCTCTTAAATACTTTGGTTGAATAAATGAGATACTTTTTAAGCGTATTTAATTTATGAGAATGTTAAGTTTAAGTTGTAAGGATTCCTCTTCATCTTCAAAAGGAAGATTTGATTGAGTTATAAGTATTACTCTTCAACCATGAAGAAAGTTTATAGTGAAATTTCTAATAAGTGTTTAAAGAGGGAATGTAGGTAAGGTTTGTGCGTTAAACCACTATAAATTTGGTTAGCCAGAT
>JAOXYD010060590.1:0-12983 GCA_028565735.1 Pinacopodium congolense
TGTCAATTTGGTGCCCTAAGGTTCCCCATTAATGTCCCATGAAATTAGGGATTAATTGCTTAATTACTGATTAAGCACCACTAACCCTAATTACTTGAATAGCTTGGTTTGCAGCAATATTTTGGAGCTCTTCAGGTCTGAATTGCATCATCTCTAAAGCACAAAAAATGTGGATAATTCTCTTATCTTCGATTTGATATATAGATCACATTAATAAGACATACATAGAAAAAGTTATGATTTTTTCTATCATAATAACTCAATTTATTCTCAATTTTGTCCAATTTTAGATTTTTCTAATATTTCTCAAATTAAGCCCAATTAATCAATTAATTCTACAACTAACCATGCTAATCCCAATTAGGGTACTTTTGGGATGTTACAATTTGGAAGAAGGCTAGGTTGATCTGGAGCAAGATTGGAACAAGAGAGTTACTGTCTAGACACCATATGGCGAGTTGCTAGACCACCATATGCCTCTCCAAATCACCGTATAAAAGCACTATTTATGGCCACATACGGCGATCTATAAACCATCAGATGATACCTCCAGACCCTTGTATAGCAATGCACGACGCTCTATAGACCACCATATTAGCCCGCCATATCGAGTCCAGGACTCGTCGTTTCATTTAAATTCAACGTATAACGTAAAGGAAACGACACAACTTCATTATCTTGAACCCTAAGCAACTCCAGACGTCATATAAAAGGCAGAAGTCACAAAGAGAGCGAGAGAGTGTAGCCATAGTCAAAAACCTTCGTCCAGACTTGTCTTCCACGCCAAGCTTCAAGCTACAAGTGGGACAACCGTCGGATTCATGCCATTAAGAGCTCCATTCAAGCATCCATTTCCAGAGATTAGGACAAAAAAATGAAGATCATCATCTTTGTATTTGGTTTATTTATGTTTTCTCAATATGTATTGGATTTTGGAAAATATGTATGTTATTGAACTTATGTCTATTATGAGTGACTAAAGTATTTTTAGGATTTGTTGTTAGAAACACTTATGAACCTTTGGTTATTTATTTAATGTATTAAATGTTTGTGTTATCTATTGAACTTAAACCCTATAACAAATCGAGAGAGTGAGTTGGGTAATCCATGTTAGATGTACAACGAGAGTTGGAATTTAATAAACTTATAGATAATAAGGTATTAAAGTGATAGGAAGATATTTTAACATATTGATTTACTGCCTATAGGATAGCTTCATATCTAGTTGAATGTTTAGGAAAGGCTTTGCATATCAAGTGATCCCAAAGTTAATCCTAGATTATTTAACTGGTGACATTTAGTTAGGCCTTGAGAGAGGATAGCTAAAATATTAGAAAATTTTGGCCCAAACATAAATTGCATCAACAACCCAGAGGGAAACAAATAAGGATAATGATAAATCCTAGTTTTAATCTTGATTTCTCCGAGTTTTAATTTGTGGTTTTGACTTTGGTTGTGTTGTTTGTTTTTATCTTTAGTTTGTTTTCATTTTACTTATCTTTTTAAAAAATTTTAAATTGGATTCTTGAACAAAATGTAAGCCAAATTGATAGGGTGTTTAGATACAATATCTATGTGATCGATAACTACTTTTTACTACAAATTACAGCCCATATACTTTGGTTTTGAGCGTAAAACAAGTTTGATAGTTTTGCAAACTCATCACCACCAACCAATGTTGAATTCCATATCTTTGCTCCATCTTTTAAGACCTTTCAAGTTGGAGAGATGATTGCCTAACCCTCTAAGAGATCTACCTGTAATATGGCAGAGAGTTGTTGAAACTCTCTCTAAGGATTTGTTTCTAATTTAATAAGTTTATGGTTTTTTTGACTCCATTTTCCTCCCCTTAAGGCCTTGAAGGTTGCAAGTTATTCAAAGAAGATGAGGATAAGGAAGGAAAATGATTAGAATAGTTTAGTTAAAAATCTGACATGTTAATTCTTTTTTGTTAAAAAAAGATTACAAACAGAGAACAAAGTGTAAAAGATTTTAAAAGATTATTCTCAAAACAATAAAAGAGAGAGGTGGGAAAGCTTAGCAAGGGGATAAAGATAGAAATACCCTTTGACAAACTTTTAGTAAAATAAAAGTGATGAGAGGGAGGAAGATAAAAGTTTAAAAAAATCTGATTTGAAGTAAGAGGAAAAAAAGCAAAGATTTAAAAGGCATTATGGAGAAGTAAAGGGAAGTTAAAACTAGGATTCATAGACATAAGTGAGTCACCTTTGAAGGATTCCTTTAGAGAGAACTGTACCAAAGCTAAAACATATTTACTATGAAATAAGAACGGGTGATTAATGTAAACTACACTAAGCCAATAGCAACATGTAATACCTTAACGAAATGGATGATGGTTAACTTTTGTTAAAATACTTGTGCAAATGTACATTCTTAGTAGTATTATAGTGTTCAATATTTAAAAATTAAACCAAACATCAAATTGGTAAGGGAAGATGATTAAAGTTTAGAAATTCAACTAGTATTAGACTATTATAAAATCTGTAAAAAGTCAATATATAGTGATAAGAAATATAAGAATAAGTAAAAATAAAATATAAAAATAAAATGTATACTTGAAATTAAAAAATACAAATATCTATTAATATGTAATCAATTAATAATAATTTTAATTAAATTTTGAGAGAAAGGATTTAAAGCTAAATTTAAGAGACTAAATCTAAGAATGAACCATGCAATTGGTCTTCATATACTTAAACAAATTGATGCAGTACTTCCATATTAACTAAGTTCAGTTTTTAAAAGTTTTGATTACATACACTCTAAGTGTTTTACTTGAATGGTCTTGAGTAACGCTATACCTTCGTAACTTGCAAGAAAAAAAAACACTCAAATTTGTTATGTATCTATACAATGATTAAGGATACAAAATTGTCATCATCACATGCATGTACATCACATGTGACTAAATGAAATTAGGGGCTTAAGATTTTATAATATAGTTAAACTTTGAAAGAATGAAGAAATAGTTTTCAGTTTTAATCATCCTTTTTTCTGGCCTCCTCTAGCTTTCTTAGGATCAAAAAGTCAAAGAGAAACAAAATATCTCCACACTTTACAACAAAATATCCCCTCTTCCTTGAGAAGAGCGATAAACAAGCTTTTTCCCCCTCCTCTCTTATTTCCAGATACCTCCCTCCCTATTCTTGAGAAGAGCGAAGCTTATTATGATGTTTTCTTGTTTATTGATTTTAGCCAGTTTTATTATAATAATAATTATTATTATTATATATATATATTAACATGGTCCGCCGTTCATTTAATTTTTCTCCTCTTTTTTATCATCTTTAAAACTTTTTATTGATTTTTCTTACTAGAGAAACAGATCATGATTGTATTACCATAATTTTCATAATGGAGCTTGACAGTGCGTAGGATGATGGTGCTCGCACCACGTGGTTACCCTATCTAAGAATCCAAAGTTAAAGGTTTTGATTTATGTATGAATTTTGATTTGTAAGAAGTAGATAAAACAAGAGGAATAAGATGGGTTTCTTTTAAAAAAACTTTTCATTCTTATCCTTTGAACAAAATTGGTTAGTTGATAAAATTGATTTAATTGTCTATTTTTTTGATTAACCGACCCATTTTTCAATTTGAAGGTTGTTATATGAAACTAAACTGATTAACTAACTGATTCCAATAAACTCGAAAGAGTACACACCAATATCTAAAATGCATATTACCCAAAAATAACCCTTTTTTATTGTTACATGTCCATTAGGCAAAATTTATGAATATGATAAATGTCCATCAAGTAACTATGTTACATGTCCATCAAGTAACAATGTTACATGTCCATTAAGTACATCGTAACATAGTGAGTTAGGGGACATGCTACATATTATGCGGACATGTAACATTGATAGTTAGGGGACATTATGCATAGTTCGGTTCAAGAACCAATATCAATATTTAGAAAATGGGTGTTGAGGATTCCTTCAAATTAGTATAACAACTATTAAGAAAATGTTTTCATGTTACAGTTATGTGTTTTATAGTTCTATTCTTATTTTTATTTTTACTTTTATTTTTATTTTCAAAATAATTTAGAAAAATTTTTTATTAATTTTTTATTTTTAGTTTTAGTTTTGTTAAATTTTATAATTTACAAAAAGCGTACAAAGGAGTTTCGCATCTTCTTTTCATTTTTCTAATATATTATTCTTTCATTATTAATTATTTAAATACTAGTTAATTATTTAATGATATAAATAATAAAATTTTATGAATATTAAATTTTAGATAATCAAAAGTTTTTGTTTTATTTTTTCATGTTGTAAAATCAAAATTATTCTTAAATTTTAAAATAGCATTCAAAATTATAAATTGTTTTAATAATTATTATTTTATAATTTTAAGTAATTTTTAAATCCAAAAAATGAAAAAGATAATCACTTAAAAAAATTTTAAAAATATAAATAAAAAATTTCTTTTTAATTCAAAGTTTCATCAATTTTAATTAAAAATATATTTTTACAAATTTTATTCATTTTTTTTATTTTTTATTAAAATAGGGAATTTATTATTAATAAATAATTCATATGTGATTAAAATAAGATTTAATCTATTCAAGTTTTTATTTACTATTTTTTTAATACTGCTGATAAAAGTATAACTAACTTGATATTAACAATAAAATAATTTTAAGTTTTACCTTTAAAAAAAACAATCAAATAACTTTTTGTCCTTTTATTAAAGGAATAAGAATCAAAATGATGACAGAAATTAAAAAATACAAGAAAAATAGTAGTTAATTTAAATGATCACTAAGTTAACCAAAACTCAATTTTCTTTAAGCTAATAAAATATTTATCATTTTATTTCTCAAATAAAAAGATTTTTCATTAGAGTGATGAGGCATTTTTACTCTTTTTAAAATTTATAAAAAGTGAAAATTTGAATATTGGGTTGTATATGATATTATAAATATATAATTCTCAATAAATTTTTGCGATTGCAATCATGTAGACATGATTGGTGCTAGTGGAGGAAAAGCAAAACCTAGCATGCAATTTTAAATCAAAGATTTTATACTTGATAGATAAAAAATTTTAATCCCAATATTTTCTAAAGTAAAGATTCTTCTAACAATAGCACTTAAAAAGGCCATTTCTAATTTAATCAAAGAAGAAAATGATTTAACATTAATTCATGGAAGATAACAAAGAAATCAAATAGGATACATAAAATATTGTAATACTTAAACTATAATATTTGTTGTAATTTTAATAAAATAACAAAATAAAAAATAAAAATGATAATAATAAATTAGAATACTAAATTTAAAACAATATTGAACAATAATATTAGTCTAATTAAAATTTTGAATTGTGTTGAACTAAGGAAGGTTTCAATCATACATTTTGATAATATCAAAACATTCTTTTTAGTAATGTTTTAGTTTTGATGTGCTTGGAAGATAAGTTAAATTAAAATGTATAAGGACATATACTGGAACCTAAGGTGGAAGAGCACTAATGAAGGAAAAGAGGATTAGAGGAAGCATTGAAGTTTTGAAAGGAAGCTTAAGACAAGATGAAGAAGTTAAATAGGTTTAGGAATATATTTTAATATATAAGTTTTCATGATCTTAATCAATACTTGAAAATAGCTCACTTTTGCTTAACACATGTGCATAATATTTTTATTTAAAATTTTGGTCTAAGTTTTGGAGTTATGCTCAATTTGCATATTGCATTTGCATAAGTTTTTTCAAAGTTGCATAAATTTTACTAAAAAGGTAAAATTTTGAAGAATAGTCAATTAGATCATCACACAATCTTGAAAATCTTTTAAAACTTATGTGTGATGTTTTGATACTAAAAAGGAAAGTTTGAAAAGTCTTGAATTAGTTTTAAAAACAAATTTTCAAAAATGCGTTTTAATGACTAAAACCAAGACAAATTTTTATGTTTAAATTTATTTAATATGTGTTGATGTTTAAAACCAACTTGGAAATCTTTCAAATGTTTGTTAAAGTTACATTTGATGTTAAGAACATGTTTGGAAAGGTTTGGAATTTGTTTGAGTACTTTTTGTACTTTTCGAGGAGCATAATGGTGGTTGTTTAGGAGAGCAACAACACATTATTGTACAGTTGTTGTAGGTCAATTATAAAAAAAACATAATGGTAGTTGTATAAGAAGAACAACAGAATTATTGTTGAATGTAGGAACTATCGTTAATGTCCATCTGTATAATAGTACTTTCCTCTTTAACAAAAATCTCAATATTTAACGATCTCTAATGGCTAGATTATCATTCCAACAACTCTTTCAAATTTTGAACCCTATTTTTAACCCTCTAAATTCCTTTGACAAAATGAAAAAACGTTTTGAGTGAGTTTTTAAGCAAATTACAGCATCTTTACCGAAATTCCAAGCTTTATAGTATTCGTCTCTCTCAATCCTCCTCTTATAAGTTTTAGACACAATTTTAAGCATTCAATTTATTATATTTTTTCTTAAAACTTTCCAAAAATTTTTAATTCATTTGCCATCATCTTTATGCCATTTATGAGAAAGTCTAAGCCTATAAAGCCATATTGCTCAATTTTGTTAGTTTTAGTGTTTCCTTTGATTAAATAAAGCCATATTGCTCAATTTTGTTAGTTTTAGTGTTTCCTTTGATTCAATCTTATTGTTTCAAGTTTTATTTTCATTTATGTGAGTTAAATCTATTGTTTTATAACTTATTGACCTTCCAAGAGGCTTCTGGATATGATTTCGTGTCCTTAAAAATTTAGAATAATTTTATTTATTGATCTGCTATATTTTATATAAAGTTTTGTGAGTTATTGAGTAAATATTATTTAATCTCATTCGTTCATGCTTTAAAATCCTTTTTTATTTTGATTAATCTTTTTTTAGGTTATTTAACTTCCAGGAGATTTATTTTTTAAATTTTTGTACCTAGAAAATTTTAATATATTTTATTATTAAGCTTGGATTGAAACATCATTATCAGCGTATGTTTGTGTGATAATTTTGGGATTTTGATTACATTGGTTGTTAATTGAGTTAGATGCTTCTCTGTGCTATTAAAAGATTTTTAATATGTTACTATTTACCATGAATAAAGACGATATGATGAATGTTATTGAAAGAGCATTAGGGAATGGGAATGTTATTGAAAGAGCATTAAGGGATGCATTAAGTATTAGTGTGCATAAGTTTCATAAAGAGTCCCTCCTTATATCGATTTTTACGAAACGATTGTTATATATGCTAAAATTGTTGTTTAAAGAGTTTGCATTTGCGGTCTATTTGTTTAATATTTGATTTTGATTAAGGTTTAGTCTTCATTCATTTTAAGATTTGTATTAGGTTTCTCTTGACTCTTGAAAAATGATATTGTGTGTGGATTGCTATTCACCATTCAAATAAGATTGTTGTAAGGTTACACTTTACCTCCTTTATAGAAAGAAGATTGTTGTAAAGATTGCTTTTCATCTCCTCTGTGGAAAGAAAAAGATTGTACTTGATTTGGTTATAATGAAAATTCTCAACAAGATTTTTTAGGAACTAGGTGCAAGAGAAAGTGGACATCTCTGAACTAGTAAAAATCACTTGCATATCCTTCTTCCTTTCCTCTCTACATTTATGCACTTGTGCTTGTCATATAATTGATTAAATTTAGTTATTTTGCATAAACATTGATATTATATATACGTTGAATTTTGGCTTAGAAATTGTATATATTTTTTCTTAAGAATTACATATGGTTAACATTGATTTAAGTGGTTTAGATTATTTAGTTGAAAACAAAAATTTTAATAACTAATTCACCCTATCCGGTGCTATAAGCCTTACAGATTAGACTAGACTAAAATTAAAAATTAAAAGAATTTTTTAGTTCTTTCATTTAAAATAAATTATTTTTTAAACTAAAAATTAAATTTTTATGAATTTATTTTGGTGTGAGTGAGTTGGATAATTTATAATCACCTTTATACATTTTTCTAATTTATTTTTAAAAAATTGTAATATAACCAAAACATATAAATATTTTGTAGTATTTAAGGAAGGATAGAAAAAGAAGAGTTAACATTGGATATATAAGATTTTAAAATTAAAATAACTAAATAACAATTGAAATTAGTTAGAGAAAGAAGAGAAAATTATATGCTCATACTAAATTTAGAATCCATTTGCATTTCATGAGAAGAAGATGCCTTTATTTTGTTAAATGGGTGAGTGTTATCTCAAAATGAGCTAGCAATGTTAACTTACTTTGAAATTTTGATTAAAATATGAGTTAATGGAGTGTTGAACCTATGACCTGCCTTATCAAACAACCCAAAAATAAACTAATTAATCTATACTATTGCATTAAGCATTTTTTGAGCTAGTGTTAAACTTACTTTGAAAATTTGATAAAAATACGAACAGGCAAAGTATTGAACTCATGACCTCTCAAATCAAGCAAGTCTATCTAAACCAATGTCACCAATCCTAAATGCTGTAATACATATATATATAGTCTTTATTTTTTTATATTAATAAAAAGACACAAAGTTTTGTCTTACACTATGTCCTATGCTCTCTCTTTGAAACTTGGTCTCTCATCTTGTTGGAGATCTCTCAGTGATCTCAACCACTCTTCCTTCTTTCTTGGGGTTCTCACTCTCTTTTCCTCTCCTATAACCTCCTTTTTTCAAGTATGGTACCTAATTAAGTTTTTACTTTTTTGTTTTATAAAATTTTTGGATTTCTGAAATTTTAATGCTTTGTCATTTTTTAGGCCCACTCTCCTTGTTGTTTATGAAGGTATATAAGTTTGTTTTATAGTTGAATTTTAATAATATACTTGTAGTTTCTAGTCCTATTAAACACAAAATAATGAATGTGGAAAGCAAGGAGAATACTCATCCTTGTTTTAAAAATTATACTATTCTTGTTAGTTTATAGGCACTATATAATGCAAAACAAGGGAACTAAATTAGCTTCCTGCTAAGAGGACCTATTTGTTAATTCCCCCACTTGATTTGACAATCAATAAATGCATGTATATGATATGTGTATAATAGAAAACATGTCTTGAAAATTAAGTTTAACCTAAGATATTAGTTAATATATGCATATGTTAATTCCCTTTGCTTAATTGTTTACGATCACTATTTATTGCCAATGAAATTAGTGATTTTAGCTTCCAATTTTATCAATGTATTACTAAGACCTTGATAAGTGAAGTACAGGGATATTGTAACAACTTATATGTTCATATGTATAAAAAACTTTATAATTCTTTTATAAAGTGATCTAAAAATTATTTCAAAAAAATCAAAAAAACAAAGCAAGAATTGAAACTATATATTCTTTTTTATTTAAAATTTTTCTTTTTCAAGTAGACAAAATCTATCTTCATCAATCAATCTCTGATAAAACTTTTACTTTCACTTCTAAAACACCAATTGGGATACTTTAGGTATATTTATTTATTTTGTTTTTTAACACTTATATATATAGTTGGTCATAGTTTCTTTAACATGTATATATTATGTTTTTTAGGTGTTAACATATTGTATATTGTATACATTACTTTGATAAACAGTAAGCCATCTACAGAAAAAGGAGATATGCATTAGATGACTTTTCCAAGATATGAATATATAAGTGTACTTGATTGTTTTCTTTGAAAAGGCCTTTATTAAGGTGCCTAATAGGAATGAAATTTCTTTTCCATGTAAGAAGTGTTGTAACTATTATCGTTATATAAGAAATATTGTATATGATCATTTAATTCTTCATGGATTTGCTCCAAGTTATCTTGCAACTTGTAAAAGAAGGCCTGAAAAAAGTGTACAAGCAAGTTACTGAAGTTATAAAAAGGAAAATTATGACTAGTAGTTTATCTTATAATGATTTTTTATGTTGTTGATACTTTTATTGAGACACAGAGATTTATTGCTCAGTGCCTATGTTTCTAATCTTTTTTAGTTGTTATTTTTCTCATTTTTCTTATTTTTATTTGATTCATCAAGGTGAACATGATTGAATAAGAGCACATTATTTTTCTTTTATAGGCTTGCATTGAAGAAATGTAAAAAGAAAATGATAGTTAGTTTTTTTATAAGCTTGAATTAAAGAACTATAAAAAGAAAATGATAGTTAGAAACTTGATGATGTTTTTATTGATATAGGAGTGATAAGGCTTGGACATAATAAACTATTTAAAAAAGGTGAAAAATCATTTAGCATAAAAGAAAATCATATAGGGAGTAAGGCCTTTTGCAAAGTTTCCAATGAGTACCTATAATTTATTAAAATTGCATTAGAAAAAGAGATAAAGTAGAAAGTAGAAGTTGAAAAGGAGAGAATGAGAAAGGAATTAAAACAAGAGAAAGGCGAACTTTTGGAAATGAAAAAGGTAACTATAATAAGATAAAGTAGATAAAGAAATAATAATATAGCAAATGTTCTCTTTTATTCAATCTTAGCTTGGGCAGGCCAACACCATAAATTTAGACATGCTTAGTGAAATTCCTATGGCACCTAAAAGGGAAAGTGAATTGGATGTTTAAAAAATTTGTTTTAAACTAAATAACTTAACACCTAATTCAAATCTAATTATAAACAATTATTAAACTAAAATTTAACATATATGCAATGCTATGCTTATGCCAATATAAGTCACATTTAATCAATTATAAAAAAATGCAAGTTTATAAATTTAAAGAGATAAAGGGGAAGGATACACCAAGATTTATCATAGTTTGGCCAAACTTAGGCCTACTACTCTTCTAACAATTAATGTTGGAATTTGAACTATAACAATCTTCTTTAGTGTGAAGAGTAATTCTTATAACTTCTTTCCATAAAGGAGGTGAAGAGCAACCTTTACAATCTTCTTTCTACTAAAAAGGTGAAGAGGAACCTTTACTATCTTACCTAAGGTTGAAGAGTAACCCAAACACAATCTCTTTCCAAAGGTTAAAGAGAAACCCAATACAATCTTCCTTTAAATTGGGTGAAGAGTAACTCTTTAATGATAATCACAAAAAATTTATCTTAAAAACACTACCCTAATTCAAGCTCTCTAAAACTCAATTCAACCACACAAAACTCAACAATATCTTGAGAAAAAAATGATGCTTAAAGGTTCCCAAAGTGCAACTTATGCAACATCAATATTCAATGCATTTTTCTAATGTTCATTCAATGCATTTCATAACATAAAACAATTCCAATTCACATTCAACAACTAAAGCAATTCAAATCTTCTCTATTCTAGGTTAATAGTAACTTATTAACTCTCTTTTCAATTGCAAAGAGAAGCCTTTAACTAAATAATAACACCAAACAATCAAAATCCCCAAAATAACACATAAACATACACTTATAATGATGTTTCTCTTTAATCTCAATAATAAACATGCTTACAGATTTTCAAGGAAAAAATGAACACTCCTTGATCATCAATAAAATAGAAACTAATTGATTGAATTAATAAAAATGAAATTTAACAAAGCAAAGAACAAGATTGAACATAAGATATATAAAATCTATCAAAAAAATAGTGCTCCAATTCCAACCCATAAAATAAAAATTTCCAACCTTCCACGAATGCAAAATTAGCACAATAAACCTCTTAGAAGCTAAACATATCAGTCAACATCAAACTGAAACAATATAAATGAAATTAAAGCATGAAAGAAGAAGATATAGCAAAGGAAGTTTAAGAACACTCAAAATTTTGAGTATAATCACTTTAGAAGCTCAAATTAGTTTTAATGTGGCAAAAAGATTGATACAAATTCTTTAGCACTTTTATTTATAGAGATAAGAGGCTTATGCAATCGTTGGATACCAAAAGAAGCCATTAGGATGATGAAAATTGTTTAAAATTGAATAGAAAACTAGCCATTAGTGTTGTAGTTAGAACATCAGTCGACTAGTCAAGCAGTAGCTAGTGCATTGACTGACTGGTCAAGTTCAATGGTTGAGTGGTTGCTACTATAGTAACGTGACTATTAACTAGTATGCCTTATTAGTCAACCTATAATTGTTGTAACAAGATACAACACCTAAAAATTCATTAAAACCAACTCCAATCCATTTTTTTAATCCCAATTCAATCTAGTTTCCTAAATGTAAATCATTTCCTAAATTTAAATACTAAGACACAAAAAAGAACAAAAACACAAATTATCTTGGATTATGAAAAATTAAACACATTTAACAAACTATTCATTTCAACAACTTTCAAAACCATAAATAAATACTTTGAAATTTTTCTTTCACTTAAAAAATAATTTTCTAGTTAACACCTAAACTAATTTTAGACACTAGTGCATTTCAATTAAACTAAAATGTAACATATTCCTTGATCATAGAAATTTAAAAACTTGAAAACTTTCCAAATTTCTAAAAATATTTTCAATAAATTTCTAAACTTTCTCAACGAATGTTTCATATAAAAACTTGAATTAAACCAATCCAAGCATACTTAAACAACTTCAATCAAGTTTCTAAAATATTTTGACACATCAAGAGGATTTTTTTTAAAAACAATCTGTCATGTTATCTCTTGATTATGCAACTTCATACCAATATGACGTTCTTAACCAATTTCTAACATATCAATGCCATATTCAATTTTAACCAATTACTAAAACATTTATCCAAAATCTATATGAAAATGTTCATGAAAATGTGACATGTAAAAGTGAGCCCTTTTCAAACATTGATTAAGATTAAGAAGAATTACATATCAAAAATATATTCCTAAACCTAACCAAACTTGATCTTCTTTCTTGATCTTCACTTCAACTCTTCAATGCTTGCTCTAATATTCATTTTCTTTAAGAATGTTCTTCTACCTTAAGCTCTAATGTATGTCCTTACACAATTTGCATCACTTAGCTTTCCAAATGCATCAAAATGATAAGTATGCTTTTAGGTTATGTTTCTAGGTTGTTTTTAGGTGTTTTAAGTGTTTCTTTGTGTGTTTTAGCTTTA
>JAOXYD010060610.1:0-12982 GCA_028565735.1 Pinacopodium congolense
CTGTCCATTAATAGCCCCTTGGTAGGGTCACATTAATGGAAGAACATGAGACCGTTAATGGGTACATAACTCGAGCATTAACGGCACCTTCTTAGGGTGTCGTTGATTGGAGGCAGGGTGCTGTTAATAGCCATAGTCACAATTTTAGCTCCAAATCTCCAATATTTTAGCTTTGACATGTTGCTAATGAATGTCTTTGTCTGTTGGAACCATACGGGAGCTCTCCAGATCCTGAAAACTTCTAAGAACCTATAAAAAACACGTAGAGATTAAGGGAGACGGATCTGCCATAGTTTTAGAGAGAACTCTTCCTCTCTCACCATAGTTTTCCTTTAGTTCTTAGCTTCAAACACCTTGTATTTGGATTTTTAATTGTATTTCTGAGTTTCTAAATATTGAAGCTTGTTGTTAAGAGTCATATCTGAGTCTAGGAATCATTTAAGGGGGGAAACTCATATTATTTCTTATTTTGTTCCATTTTTCATATTAATCAAGGTTGACGTTTTTATGCTTATATCCATGAATGTTTTTGATTTTTCTGCAAGATTTTGATGAATTAGAGCTTGGATGGAGTCCAGAATCAAGTTAGGAGTTCAAGACACATCCAGAAGTCTTTCTAAGATTTGTTGTAACGTCTAAACTTTACATTTAAGCTCTTAATTTCAAAATTATCAAAGTATGTTGTATAAAATGCATATCTTGTATGTTTTGATGCAAATGTGTGGCTAATCATTTCTGTTGATAAGGATTGATGTTTTGATGGTTTGATAGAGTTTTAAGACATGTTAGTTGGTCTAGATTTTGTTTATTGAAGGACTAAATGAACTAATTTTAAGCTGGCCACTTAAGATTAGTGTTTAAGATAGTTTAAGCATGAGAAATCATCTTATATTGTTAGAAAAATAAATAAGCAACATGAATTAATCCTTTAATAACCAAACCTGGATTTTTTTTGTGAAAGTTAGAGATCTGAGATTAATTTTCTAGAACTTACGTTTTTAAAATTAAAGCATAATCAAACTTTAGACAAGATTAAATGGAGAAAAAGTAAAGTCTTAACCATAACTTTGTTTTAATTTATGAAGGAACTTTAATTAGACCTTAAATGTGTTTTAAAGCTCAATTAAATCATCAATCATCTAATCCTTATCTAATTTACACATTTAGTAATTTTCAGAATTTTTCAGAAGCAATTAAAAATTATTTTTAAAGTGTTTAAGCCAAGGTAGTCTAGTTTTAACAATTTTTAGATTTTTAATCAAATTGTTTAGATTTTTCCTAAATAATTGTAATCCAATCGACCTAGTAATTAAGCAAAATTTTCCTTGTGGGATCGATATTCGGAGTCTAAAATTTACTTCATTATATTACTTTTGCGATAGGTGCACTTGCCTTTTATTCCATTGGTTTTCAAAGTAAAATTATTTCAAAATCATTCAAAATTTTAAAGTCACCTAACCAACGCAAAAACGACCTTCAATACTTTCTTTCCTTTCTTATCTTTCTTCTCTCTTCTTTCTTTCTTACCACATTTCTCATCCTTCTCATTCTCCTTGAGAAGTGGATAATGACTCCTCAAATGCCCAAAAGGAAATAACATTAGTAGGCTTTTTCCTATACTCATACTTACCTTGATCTCTTTTCTTAGAGTAAGCTTTCTTCTTCAAGAATTTGTTGAACTTTTTGGTGAGGAGAGTTATCTCATCATCATTATCTTTCAAAGAGCTTCTTTCTTCACTAGACTCATTCCTCTTAGCTTGAAATGCCAAGTTTTTCCTTCTTGATGAAGTTTACTCTTCTCTTACCTTTGCCTCATTCATTGACATCTCATATGTAAGTAATGAGACTATCAATGCTTCCTAAAGAAAAATGTTAAGATCTTTTGCCTCTTGAATGAAGGTTACCCTTGCCTCCCATTTCTTTAGAAAAGACCTTAAAATCTTTATAATAAGTTTAATATTCAAATATGTTCTTCCTAGACCCTTTAATGCAATGACGATGTCATTAAATCTAATATACATGTAGGAAATACTTTCATTATGATGCATTCCAAACAATTCATATTAATGAATAAGCATGGACATCTTACTCTATTTCTTTTGGTTAGTACCTTCATGAGTGACCTCTAAAATATTCTAAATTTCTCTAGTTGTTTCACACATGAATACTTTATTGAACTCACTTCTACTTAATGTATAAAACAAAATATGAATGTGCTTATAATTTAATGAAAGCAATCTTTCATCATCTTGGTTCCAGTCTTCCTTCACCTTAGGAATTCTTTGGCTATCCTTTAATTTAGTGGGAATGTATGATCCTTCATTCACTATATCCCATAATGTAATATTTTTTTCTTGAAGTAAAAACTTCATCCTAGTTTTCTAGTAGAAGTATTTATTTCTATATTAAAAAAAGAGATCTACCAACATTTTGACCCTCATAACTAGATGAACTACCAAAATGAGCTATGATGGATGCTTACTCACAATTTCGTTAGAAATTAATGCAAATGTGAGACCTATCTTCTTATACCAATTGTAAACTCCAAAAGCGCTCAAGAGGGGAGGGAGGTGAATTGAGTGATTAAAACATTTCCAAACAATTAAACTAGCCACCTAAAACAAGTTAAACTAAATGCAATCACTAAAACAAGATTCAACCTATAATGATATGGAAATGCAATTGTCAAGAGATAAAAAATTAAAATAAACACAGTCAAGCAATAAGTAAAGAGATAAGGAAGAAAAAGAACATCAAAACTTATAGTTGTTCATCACTCCCTAACAATTGCCTAATCCACTCTTCAACTACTTGTTGAAAATTTAACTAATTAATCAAAACAAGTATAATCTTCTTCTAGGGTGAAGAGTAACTCTTACAAGATACAATCTTTCTTATTGAAAGTAAAGTGTATCCTTTTGAGAATCTTTTATGGCAAAGAGGAGCCTTTAACAACAATAAAAAAAATTCAACAAGTTCAATAGTCCCCCTTTACAAATAACCAAACACACCTAAGAAGGTGTTTCACTTAAAGCACAATTAAAATAAGGGCTCTATGCTTTCAATTAATGATGTGATGCCACTAAGATGCCCATGAATGCTGAAAAAAGTTTTATATGGCAAATTATAATCACATAACACTTAAAAATATGATGACAATTGAAGAACCATGGCTAAACACCAAATTTAGATAGCTTTGATGAATGAGAATATAGTGGCTTCCAAATAACCAAATAATCCTCTAAATAGTTATATTGTCAATGAAACCATTGAGGACTTAAACTAATATAACAAAGTAATATGGAAGGAATAAATTTATATTAAAGTGCCCAAATATATGAATGCATGATAGAATATGCAAAACTAGTCAGTTATGATGTTTATGACTTTGTAAACTTGAATCTTCCAAAATAATCACTTAATAATGCACTAGATTGATCAATGATTTTCTTGAACACTTAAACTAATTATTAAAAGAAAACATACAAACCCAAAAACTGATTAGGCAACAAATCACATGATTTAAATAATGAAGACTGGATAGTTTTGAGGTATCTAAAGTTTTAATCTCAAAACAATCAAGATAGGCTTCCTAAAATTTGAAACAAGGATAAAAAACACTCTAGAAACCTTAAGTAAATAGAAAATAATAATCTCACAATTTTACAAATAGATTAAGGCAGTTGAAATTGAGATTGAAGCAAGAATAGAAGATGTAGAAATAGTTTTGATAAAGGTGTGGGTTCAAGTTTTAATCTAACAAAATAAGTAACCAAAAAAGTGAAACTAAGAGCAAACAGATTCTAGAGCACTTAAACAAATAGTAAACAACAAGTTTTCAAGCTTAGAAACAAATTAAATGAGTGAAAGAGAATATTGAAACTAGCACAGAGAAAGTATTTGACAGCTTTAAGAGAATGAGTGATTTTTGCTTGTAAATCTGTAATTAGAGTATAAAGAATTTATAGAAATGTTTAGATATGGTATATATAGGTAGGAAGGGTTTAGAGTCATTGGTTAACAAAAACTAGCTATTTAGAGGTTGATAAAAGATGAAACATATGAGAAAAAACTAGTTATTAGACCTATATAACAGGTTCTAGGAGCTATACAACACCCTGCCAGACTGTCGTATAGCTTGCTGTGAAGTAGGGCTATATTATACCTTGTCATACCACCATATATCTCTAGTTAGACCATCGTATGTCTCCAAAATATCATAAAACATACTTCAAATCAATCCTAAATGTTTCCAAATACTTTCCTATCATTAATCAACACTTTAGGCGAGTTTTAAAACATTTTTTAAGATAATTCGACTCAATAAAACATTCATCCAATCCAAACACATGAATTAATCTATATGATGAGAGTTTTAATCACTTTTATAAAACAATATGCAATGCATAATAATTTTGGGCTTTAGATCAATTGAACATTAATTAAAACTTACATACACATTTAAAACAACCTAACCATGGTCTTGAAGCTTCCATATCCCTTATTCTATCATAAACTTCAATTTTGGCCTTCAAGCTTCAAACTTTCCATTTATAATTCATCATGAAATGCACCTATCTTTAAAAAACACAACATAAACTTGAATCATTAGTAAGCAATTGTGTTTTGATATAACTAATATTTAAACCTCCCTTGTTTCAACAATTAATTTCTTTGAACAATAAATTTAAGTATATCATATATTCTGCTTTGAGTAGGAATAAGTTTAATAAGGTGTCCATGTTTGAAATGTGCATAAAATTCATACATTAGATGTCATACATAGAGGAAAAAATCAAGTAAAGAAGAGTAAGGTGTCCACACTTACTAACTAATATGAGTTGTTTCATATGTAACATGAAGAGAACATATTTAACATATATACTAGGTTTATTGATATTATTAATGCATTGAAAGGTTTGGATAACTCTTATATTATCATTAAATTGGTGAGGAAAATTCTTATATCTTTACTAAAGACATTGGATATTAAAGTGAGAATAATCCAAAAAGCCAAAGATTTGAATAAGTTGCCTTTGGAAAAGTTGTCAGTTCTCTCTTAACATAAGAAATGTAGTTTAAAGTGACAAAGGAGGAGGAGATGGTGGCCAAGAACAAAAAAATAGGAGTTTAAGGCCTTCAAATAAGCTTAAAGTAATAAGACAACATCATCAAGTGGGAGTGATGATGAAGACATAACACTCCTCATAAGGAAACTCAAGAAGTATTTGAAGATGAAGGGCTTTGTAAGGAGAAAAGATCAAGGTAAATTTCAATTTCAAAGAAAATCATCAAATATAATTTGTTTTCAATGTAGCAAACTAAGACACATCAAGGCTTAATGCCTACTTTTTAAGGAGAATGAGAAGAGTGAAAGGAACAATAAGAAGGAGAAGAAGGAGAACAAGATGAAGATGACACTTAAATCTACAAAATGGGATGACTTACGATTTGAAATGTGAAGGTTTTAAAGTAGAGGTAGTTAAAATATGCTTCATGGCTTTAATGGGTCAGATACCATCTTATTCTTATTATTATGATGATAATGATGATAATTATGATGAATTGACATATAAATGAATTAGAATAATGTATAGATGAATGCATGTTGGAAAATGATAGGTTAGAGAGTGAATTGCATAATACAGTAGTGTTTAAGAATATGGATATTGATCATAATGATAAGAAAAATTGTTACATCAAAATGAGTCTTTAAAGAAGATAGTTGATGCCTTTAGGGAGTCTTTTGTCAAATTTATAAATGGAAATGAAAAATTATAATGCATGTTTAAAAACCAAAAGACTTCCCAAAAGACTTCTAATGATAAACATGGTTTGGGATTCACTCACCAAGGTGTTTCTATAAATACTAAAACCAAATTTATGAAGGGCCAAAGTTTAGATGAAAAGTATATACCAAGGCTATCTTTGAAAATATTACATAATCATTTAGGTCCCAACCTAGAAAAAATCATCATGCCTTAATTTATGAAGCTTGAATAAAACCTATAAGGAAAGTGCATTTAAAAAAGAATATTATAATTTCTATAAAAATGCACAATACCAACACGATCCACTTAAGGCTCATGTGAGGTAATAAAGACCAATACATTTTTATACTTCTCAGATGCATATGTATGAATTTAGAAGAATGTTTTAATCATTATCATTAAAAGATGACCTATAGTGATAGATGACCTAGAAATGCATACAAATATAAGAACATGTGGTCATATTCTTATTTGTATGATGTTGCTATGATATGTAATTTTTTTGGACTTCTTGGGCATGTAAAAAAATTTTGCTACGAAAGATAAGAAGATAATTAATTTCGAAGGAGTCTAGTTAGTATGGGTGCCTAAATTTTTTTTAAAATCTTTAGGAATCTAAAAGGTGTTAATGGTTTATGGATATTATGTACTCTAGATATATACTCAAGAGAAAAGATGCGGATTTTGTAACTTTTGGAGACAATGCTAAAGGTAAAATAATTGGCATTGGAAAAGTTAATAAGAAAATCCACACTATTATTGAAAATGTGCTTTTAGTTGATGGTTTAAAGTGTCATTCACTTAACGTGAGCCAAATTTGTAATAAATAATTTAATGTGAGTTTTAAAGGCAAATCATGGATTATTTCTTAGATGTTAGGTAATAACATTGAATTTATTGGTTAAAAAGAAGGAGACATTTATATTATTGATTTTAATGATCTCTTTAACGAGACTAGGACATATAAAGATGAAGCTCATTTTCAACCTAAATAATACACAACTAGTGAGTGGACTACCAAAGGTCAAGTTTGAGAAGAACAAGGAGTATAGAGCTTACCAAATGAGGAAGTAAAAAAAAGTTACTTTAAGAATAAGAAAGTGGTAACATCTTTTAAATTTTTGAAGTTTTTATGTATGGATTTCTTTTATCCCGCTAAAGTTCTTAGTTTAGGTGGGAAACCATATGAATTTGTCATTGTAAATGATTTTAATAGGGGTTTTATTTCTTACTAGTAAAAATGAATGTTTTAGATCATTTATGAAATTTACAAAAATAGTCCAAAATGAGAAAGGTTTTTCAATTTCATCCTTTAGAATTGATTATGGTAGAGAATTTGAGAGTTTTTTTAAAAATATTTTGTGATGACCATGTCGTTTCTATAATTTCTCTATACCTAGAACCCTTTAATAAAATGGAGTTGTTAAGAGGAAATAGGACATTGCAAGATATGGTTAAGACAATGATTAATGAATATAATCTTCTTAAGTCTTTTTGGGTGTAAGCTGTAATAGGTACATGTCATATATCCAATAGGATCTACATAAGACCAACTATAGATAAGAACCCTCTATGCTTTGGCATGGGAAAAAGTGAAAGATCAATTATTTCAAAGTGTTTGGGTGCAAATGTTACATTTTGAACACTAAGGAAATATTAAGTAAATTTCATTAAAAAAAATGAATAAAGTCATCAACCAACAAAGCATTTAAAGTTTTCAATATGAGGAGTTTAATGATTAGAGAGTGTCTATAAATGTTGTTTCGATGAAACTAACCCCTTTGATGTATAATTTTTTTTTAAGATGTTGATATACGTTTATCAAAGGATTTGGATAAATTAGGTTTGGAAGAAGATAAAAATGGTCACCAAGATACCTCACATGCACTATGTGAACAAATTGTTGAACTAAGTAAGGGTAACAAGAAGGAGGAGTAATCTCCCAGAGATTGGAGATAGAAAAAGGACCATTCTTCCAAACAAATTATAGTTGATGTGCAAAGAGGTTTAGTAAATAAATCTTTTCGTAAATATTTATTGTATATTGATTTTATTTCTCAAATTGGGCCTAAGAAAATAGAAGAATAACTTAGTGATTAAAATTAGATCCTTGCTGTGAATAAGAAGTTAAATCAATTTAAAAGGAATAAAGTTTGGACATTAGTACCTAATCCTAAAGATCACCAAATTATAGGTACTAAATGGTTGTTTAGGAATAAGCTTGATGAGTTAGGAAATATTGTGAGAAACAAAGCTAGGATGGTAAAAAAGGACTATAATCAAGAGAAAGGTATAGAGTTATGAATAAACTTTTGCAATCATAGCTAGATTAGAGGAAATTAAGGTGTTACTTATATTTGCATCTTACATGGGTTTTAAACTTTTTCAAATAGATAGGAAAAAAATGTCTCTAAATAATTTTATATAAGAAGACATTTATACTAATCAACCACCTAGTTTTGAAAATCACGATACACCTAATCATATTTACAATCGATGAATAAGGGTTGGTTTTATCTTTTTTTTTATGATGATAAAGTGTTTTTACTAATATGTTTGTAAAGTTTGTTATTTAGTATTTAGAGTGTATGTGATGAATAAGTAATTAAGTTTATATAAGTCATGAAATAATGTTTTGAATAAAGGTTATGTAAATTGAAGTTGTATGAATTGATTAATTATGTAGATAAAGTGAATGAAATTGTTTAGATTATTGTGTTAAGGAAATTTGGTAAACTAGAAGAATTAATTGTGTTAAGTTTGTATAATTGTGTAAAACGTGTTAAGATTTGATTAGTATTGTTTTGTTTGTGTTAAAATATGTTGAATTAGGTTAATAACTGAATGGAATTGGTTTTTTATGGATTGATTAATGTTTGTAAAAAGTTGCAAGCTAGATTGTTAAACAAGCTTAGTTGAGCTCTAAAATCTATCTAGCTAAATTGGGAAAGGAATTAAGTATACTTATAAAACATCAAATGCTATGAAAATTTACATGCTGTTAGAAAAATTGTCAAGAAGCTACCCACCAAATTCACATCAATTGGATGAACAATGAAGAAGATATGAGGAAAACATCAAGTGGTGCTGCAAGCTATCAGCATAGACATCGGTCGACTGAATGAGATATACAGGGACATCAATTGACCGAATGACGACATAGGTCAATCGAATGAAGCGAAGATCGACCAAATCAAGCCATAGGTTGACCAAATGACCATCGGTCGACCAAATGAGGTACAACGAATATATTATTTAATGAATAAAAATATTGGGAAATGGCTATTTGGCTCTTTTGAAGAGTATAAATAAGTGTATTAAGTGTTGTTTATGTATGAAAGAAGTGTAGAAAGTGTTGATACATTATTTTTTAGTATTCTTGAGGGTGTATGAGCTATTTGTGAAGTTGTAGTTGTATTTTTGTGAAGGTTATTCTTAAGCCATAAGAAGAGTGTTGTAGGTTATTCTTGAGCCTTGAAAAATAAGAGTGATAGGTTATTCTTAAGCCTTAGAAAAGGGAGGGTGAAAGGTTATTCTTGACCCTGTAAAAAGGATTGTACTGTATACTCTTGTTCATTGCAATAAGAATGAAATATGAACAATGGTGTTGGGGATTGGATGTAGGGTAAGTGGATTGTGTCGAACCAGAATAAATTATTTGTGTCTCTTCTTTCCTTTCTCCTTTTTTTACGCATCTAATTTAATTGTGTGTGATATTATTGTTATTTAATTTGTACAATTAAATTATTGCTTAGCTTTCGTGTTTAATTGAAATTGACAATAAGATTTAGATTGATATTAAAAAGAAATTTTAAAAACCTAATTCACCCCCTTATGAGCCATATAGGGCCAAAAATGATCTTTCAAAAGCTTTACATGGTCTTAAATAAGCTATTAGAGCTTGGTATAAAAGATTAAGTGCAATTACTTTATAAAATGGTTTTACTAAGTGTAAAGTAGATACCGTCCTCTTCATGAAAAGGCATAATGAGGACATTTTGATTGTTCAAATTTATGTTAATGATATCATTTTTGGTGCTACTAGTGAAAGTTTGTGCAAGGAATTTTTTAAGTGTATGAGTAAGGAATTTATGATGAGCATGATAGGGAAGTTGTTAGGCTATAAGTTTATTTCTTTTTCATATGAATTTGATTGTGATTTCAGATACATTTTCTCCAAATTGATGTTAAAATGTTTAATTATCTTTTTGATTTATTTACAATAAAGATTGAAGCTTCAATGGTGGGAAATCTAGAGAAAATCTACTGAAAAACTTGAAAATAGGAGTAAATCAGTGATGAACTAAAATACTTTTTAACTATGTATAATCGTCATTTTTCTTAATCTAGAGACTTAAATAGTGGGACTAACATGGGGCCATTTAACTCCTTTTCAAGCGCTATTTAACTACTTGTTGAGATGTTTTTAGCTAGATCTCCCCACAATTGGCTACAACTTGCTTCACTTGCTTCCAACTTGTAGCTAACATATAAATAAATGTTTAGAGAGCAAATTCTGAGAACAATAACACAGATTTAGGTAGCTTAGATCAGATTTAGCTTAGGTTTTTCTCCTTTCTTCCTTTAAATTAGGTTTCCTTTTCTGTTTTGTTTTCTAGCTTTGTTCTTTGTAATTTTGGGTTATTTTAATGATTTTCAAGAGTTTGTTAAGGTTGTTAAGGTGATTGAAGGTTATGTAATACCTCAGAGTATCATTTGGTGCAATCTAAACCCTTTAATCTCTTATTTCATTCTCTTTATTCATATATATGTAAGAACATGGTGCTTATACTTGAATATTTTTATTTTATAATATCTATGATGTTTTAATTTGATTTCTTACTAAGGACAGGTTGTTAAATGGATTGATGGAGTTTCTATAATGATGATAATCTTTTTTTATTTTGAGTTCTTAATGCTTATCTTGAATTAGCCATTTAAGATTAAGTTGATAGATGATTAATGATTTGAGACATCTACTTTAATTATTGGATAATCAATAAACAACATGATTTTAATCAATGATTGAACAAATTTTGGTTAATCATGAGGGTACTAGTCTTAGAAAATAGATTTTAGGATTATAACTTCTTAAACTTTAAACTTAATGTCTAATATTGATGAATAACCAAACTTCAATTTAGGTGATTAGAAATAAGACAATGACTTAACCATAGCATTGTGTTGAATTAGTGAAGGCCTTAAATTAGAGATTCCAACCAATCCATAACTCAATTAAGTCATTTAAAGCCCAATCCTTAGCTAATTAATCAATTTGCCAATCTTTAAGACAATTTGGAATTCCTGTGCATTGTTTGGAAGCTTTTAGGTTAATTTAGTTAATTTAACTCTTTTAATTTAGAAATATAGAGCTCTTTAGATAATTATAATCCGAGTGACTTAGTAGTCATTAACTTTCCTTATAAGTTTGACATTCTTGAGAAATACTCTACTTTATTACTTTTTGATTAGTATACTTTCTACACTTGTTAATTTTGAATTTGATTTAAGAAAATGTGATTTAATTTTTTAATTAGATAATTAATTGAGTTAATGTAGACCTAAACAAAAATTGCGGTCTAAACAAAAGCAATATAAATTCAATTCTAACATAGACCAAACCCAAGGCAAGTGCACCTTGTCAAATGAAGTATAAAATGGAGTGAACTTAGTATTATACTCAAGAGACCCAAATGTAAGAATATCAAATTAAACGATGCACAATTCAGTTAGAAAATTTAAGTTGAATGATGCGAAAGAGGATTAAAATAAACAAATAATGAAATAATAAAAAGAAAGCAACCCGAAAATGTTTAGTGAATAAGATTTATCAAAAAGTAACAATTGGTTAAGGCTTCGGATTTTAATAGGATGATTACTAAAAATCCTATGGTGATATGAATTAGGACCTGCTTCGCGAAATCAAGATATTACTAATGGTCATAGAAATGACTTATCTCTTTTACACGCAAATTACTTACTTGTTTTGTATATAACTTGAAATAAAAGACATTAATATCAAGAAGCCTAAATTTAAGTTCATTAAATTTAGGAATCCTTACACAAGATTCTAAGGTTTGATCCACTCTTAGAGTCAAGTATGTTGCATAATTGATTTTCTGATAATTAAAACCCAATGTTCATGGAATTCAAATTACCTAATGTTCCAACCTAAGTGATCAAACTAAATTGGAAGAAGCAAGCACTCAATCAATGTAAAATATCATTAGCCCCATCTATTCTCAACCTAAATACTTTTCTAACCTCAACTAAAACATATTACTCACATATATTAATCAATTGACATAAAGAATAAATCAAATAAAACATGTTCATTGAATAATATATGTAAAAAGAGTCAAAATAAGTGGAAAAAATACAAAATTACAACATAAAGATGGTCAATCTCTGCTACAAGCTTTCAATTCCCATAGTCTCTGCTACAAGCTATCAATTCCAATACTTGAATGCTCCTCCAAAGACAAATTGCCAACCAAATTTAGACAAAAAGGAAAACAGGCAAAACTAGACAAAAACGTAAAACTATGAATGTTTTATTGAATCTGATGGAAAAAAAACTCGTTCAATACCGGAAAATAAGAGTATTTATACTCTCCATAGTGGTTGTTAGGGCTTTGGAACAATCCCCAATTGATTTGGTCAAATTTGTCTCCAAAAATAATCAAAATGACATGTACAGTTAGAAATATGGCTGGTGGCTTAGATCAATACGACACCTTGGAATACTACCATATAACTATGAAATTCGAAGCTATACTGACGGGTGGCTGTGAGCTATACAGTGGGTTAAGGTTAATGTTCTATAGCTTCTACGTATTTGTCCTTTATGCCTTATTTTACTCTAAAGTCAGTCCAAAACTCCTCCAATTTGTTCCTAATTCATCATTTACCTAAAATTAACAAGAATAGCTCTAAATTGGTGTAATTCATACAATAAATGGATAAAACCATAGCAAATTATGCATTAAAAACCAATAAAACCACCCATTAATAACAACCCCACACTTGAATTGTTTTGTAACATCCCAAAAGTACCCTAATCAGGATTAGCATGATTAATTGTGGAATTAATTGATTAATTGGGTTTAATTTGAGAAAAATTTGGAAAAATTTGAAATTGGACAAAATTGAGAATAAATTGAGTTGTTATGATAGAAAAATCATAACTTTTGCTATGTATGTCCGATTAA
>JAOXYD010060638.1:0-12981 GCA_028565735.1 Pinacopodium congolense
TGGTCTTTTAGCACTCGTATCAAATTATCCTCTTGCACCATAGTCAAATCATTGGCAATGATGACTAGTAGGGTCTCACCTTCTCCCAAATACACATACTTGGGATATGTATGTAATGGTTTCAACTCGAGCTTAGGAGCCTATTCAACTGAAGGAAGAATTCTTTCAGAAATAGTGGGTAATTGAATATAGCTATTCACTGACTTGAATTTTATCTCTGGTATGGATGAAAGTGCCATAATATCGTCTTTAAGCTCAATCTCACTTTCCAATTCGGCATCCTTATCTGTAAGATTATTCCTTCAAACAACCTCCAACTTATCCTACATAAATTAATTTCAAAATGCTCTCGCACAATAGCATCAATCATGCTATCATGAAAAACAAAATCATGGTCATCTGGGTTTTTCATGGCATCTGGTATATTAAAATTGACAACTTTACCATTAAATTTAAAAGTTAAAATACCCAAATTAACATCAATCTTAGTTTTTTTTGTTTTCATGAATGACCTTCCTAGAAGAATAATAAAAGCATCAGGAGATACATCATCACCCATATCTACAATGTAGAAATCAGCAGGAAAAATAAGTTCATCTACTTTTACTAAAATATCTTCAATCATGCCTTCAGGATAAATTATAGATCTATCAGCTAGTTAAATTACTACATTTGTTGCCTTCATTGGTCCTAAATTCAACAAGCTATAAATTGACAATGCCATGACATTAATTGAAGATCCTAGATCAAGCATAGCTTTTTTTTATATAGTTATGCCAATAATACATGATATAGCAAACATACTTGGATCTCCATACTTTGGAGGCACTTTCCTTTGCACAATAGCTGACACATTTTGACTAACTACAATTTCCCCCTCAATCTCATACTTTTTCCTTTTAGAACACATGTCCTTAAGAAATCTTGCATACCTTGGTATTTGATCAATGGCATCTAATAGAGGGATGTTGATTTCAACTTTATGAAATGTCTCCAAAATTCCCTTTTCCTTATCTTCTTTTTTGGTTTTACCAACCTGCCAAGAAAAGGCGAAGGAATCACAATTTTAGGTTTTGTATTAACTGACTCATTACTTACCTTCTTTATTAATTCATTGGAAGGGGTATTGTTCTCTTTAGCTTGAGGCTTTTTAATTACTTGCTCCTTAGGTATATAGCTTTTCACCTCTTTTCCTCTTCGAAGTGTTATGCCACTAGTATTTTCCCTTGGATTAGTTTCTACCTGGTCAGGGAGCTTGTCCTTTCCAGCTTCCATTTTGCTTATGGCTGTGGCTAATTAGGAAACTTGGTGTTCCAGATTTTGGATACTAGACTGTGTTTCCTGTTGAAAAGTTTAAGTGTTAGTAGCCAGACTTTTCACAATATCTTCCAAAGACATACCTGGTTTAGAAGATGATGATGTTTGAGGTGGTGGAATTTGTGGTCTTATTAGAGGTTGATGTGACTGAAATCCTGGTGGCTTATTGCCATAACTAAAATTAGGATGATCTCGGCAGGCTAGATTATAAAGATTCGAGTAAGGATCATATCTCCTTTGCGGTGGTCTTGGAAATCCTCCTACGACATTTACTTGCTCATTGGGGTCTTCTTGAAGAGTTGGAAACATGTCTGTCACATGACCCGTTATGGAGCAAATACCATATGTTTTGACCTGTTGAATTTGTTCTACAACCAATTTTTTCACCAAAGAAGTTAGAGCATCTAATCTTTGATCAATGGAAGAAACACTAACCTCATTAACCTTTCGTGGGGCGCTATCTTGTTGAGTCCCGAACTATTGTGCATTAGCTGCCATGCTAGAAATCAAACTTCTTGCTTCATTTATGGTTTGGTTCACAAATGCTCCTCTATTTGTAGCATCAATCATATTTCGATCCATTGGTAACAAACCTTCATAAAAGTATTGAATAAGCAGTTGGTCTGGAATTTGATGTTGAGGACAACTTGCTCATAGTTGTTTGAATCTCTCCCAATACTTATATAATGTCTCTCTATTGAATTTTTGGATTCCACAAATGTCTTTTCTGATGTTTAAAGTGCAGGAAGCAGGGAAGAATTTCTCTCGGAATTGCTTCTTCAGTTCATTCCACGTAGTTATGGACCCATATGGTAAATAATAGTTCCAATCCTTGGCCTTGTCGGCCAATGAAAATGGAAAAGCTATAAGCTTTATCTGCTCTTCAGTAATCCCCTGTAGCTTCATGGATGAACAAACCACATGGAATTCCTTCAAACACTTGTGGGGATCCTCACCTGAAAATCCACAAAAAATAGGCAATAAGTGTATCAAACCATATTTAAGCTCAAAAGGTGCATTAATATTCGGAAATTCAATGCATAAAGGTTGTTAGTTGACATTGGGAGTTGCTAACTCCCTTAATGTTTGTTGTTGTTGTCATTCACCCATTGGCCTTTCTTCGGTGAGTGGCTCTTCAATAATCATCTCTTCAGTTTCTTGTTCTTCAAGCTAATGATATAATTCTTCAGAATAAGAGGTTGAAGCACACAATTGATCTTCCGGTTTTTTTTCTTTTCTATTAGCCTTAGTTGTCTTCTCGACTTCTGGATCAAAAATCAGTTCACCTGTATGGGAAGAGTGGGGCATCAACTAGAAAAAAATAAATAAATAAGATAAAATAAAATAAAAGAAATAAATCCTTGACACCAGTTCCTCGACAATGGCTCCAAAATTTGGTGATTGTCAAATCAACCAAAAATAATTAACCTACTCAGAATATTAATGTAGAACAGAGTAGTAAGATGGTCTCTTTAGGGAATGATGGTTTATTTCTTTTAAACAATTAAGTTAAACAAAAATGGGGAATTATGTTAAAACGCAATATTAAAAACAACAAAATTTAATTTGAATTGAAATTTAATAAAATAGATTTCTAATTAAAGGAATTTATGTCCACCTTGATTCATATAATTGATCATTGATGCAACAGTAATTAAAAAGATTCATGAATAAATTGGTTCTAGTTATTAAGAACATATCTATAAGAACCAATCATTCCTTATTTTATACGGTAATCATGAACAGATCGAATAATTATTCCTTAATTAAAAAATAACCCTAGAGGCAACTCATAGAACTTAGCATTTCAACAACCTTAAATTTTAAAAGGACTCAATTTTAACCAACAAACTCAACAGATGGTTTATTGCAATTAGATTAATTAATTCCACGAAATATAATAAACTTCTTAACACAAAAATAAAATTATATCAATTGCCACTTATTAAAATCAACAAATAATTATGGATTTGTCATTTTAATTGGTAGTAGCTTATTTCAGGATTATCAAATATATGCATCTATTCAATAAAACCCAAAACTATCATAAAACTACTAAATTCAGGAAATAATCAAATATGCATGCATAATTAAATTCAGTAAATCCTATTCAATCTCACAATTAATATAGAGTTAAGGTTTTAATATAATCTTCTAACTAGAATAAAGAAATTAGTTACAAGCCATTGAATAGAAAGAACCCATAAATAATATCTTACTGAAAATGTTTAGGGAAAGGAAAACATTGATTCGAAGCTAAGGAGAGTTTGAAGCTTCCTCAAACATGATTTTTTGACTTGTCCCTTTTTTTGTGTTGCAGCAGCCCACTCTCATGAAAGGAGAGGTTTGAAATCATCTTTTAAAGTCCAGTGGAGAGTCCTCCCCACCAAGCTTGGAATGTCTTCTTCTCCTGGAATGGCCAAGTGGAGAGCTCGTCTTGTGTTTTATCTATAGGAACCATAGCCTAAGCTCCCTCTCGTGGATCCTTTTGCTGTCAACTCTCTTCCTCAACTCTTATTCTCTTTTTTTTAATTTTTTTCGTCCCTCTTCCTAGGGTAACATGCCTTCAGCTTAAGAGGAGACCCCACTTCCCAGTCGTTGTACCCCCTCCTTTGTTATGTCATTTTCTGCTCTTCTTTTTATTTCCACCCAGCTTAAGTCTGTAGGTTTGTCTAATCAAAATGCAGTTCTCTTGCCTATGTTTGTTGCCATTTCACCAAGGGAAGAACTTCTAAAGTGATGTTGTTTCTTCACCAAGGAGAGACCCATATGCTGATGCATCTAACAACTAAAATTGCTATCGAATTATTGTGTGAAGGGGGCATGTCACACTTGAGCTGCTGCATAAGGGAGTTGTGTCATTTTGGAAGGCCAACATCTAATCCATGGGCCGTCGTCTAATACCATCTCCACCAATCAAAACACTCCATTGCAAACTTTCTTCAAGTGTTGATGTATTTGTTTTGGGGCTGCTGTGTAAACCCAAATCAAGACAAAGCTCCCTGCCTCCATGTCAAGTGCTTCCTTCAATATAAGTAGCTACTGCCGTTTTGGTCTTTCCTCTTAGACGTTGCTTCTAATTTGTTTCTACTGTGTTTGGACTATTGGAAGGCTACTATGTGTTATACAAGAAAAGCTTTCTAATATAGCCAATTTTAGCTTCTTTTCTCCAAAATGAATCCATATTTCATAACCTCCAAAAACAATATAAAAATACTATAATCAAGACAATGTTCATCCAATATGCTCCAAAAATATTCCACATTAATATGTAAATTCATAACCTATCATATACTTCTTAATATCTAAACAACACAAAACACATATATTTATACTCATTCCAAGACCAAATAGCCGTTGCTCCAATGTTCTTATCATTTAATAATATAACTGTTGGAAATCTACTCACTGCAGAGTTACTATTGTGTAATCTTCATGTTCGGTCGACCAATAGGCATCATTCGGTCGATTGATGCTCCCTTCACTAAGTGTATTTGGTAGATCGGTATACCTTCGGTCGATCGACCTCTTCGATTCTTTCATTCGGTTGACTAATCTATTCATTTGGTCGACTGATCTACCTATTCGGTCGACTAACCTCTTCGGGATCAGCAAAATTTGGGCCAAATCCAAATTTAGCCTAATTTGGCCCAAATTTAGCCCAATCCAATTCTTAACCCAATTCAACATATTTTAACACAAACAAAACAATACTAATCAAATTTTAACACTTTTTATACAATTATACAAACTTAACACAATCAATTCATCTAGTTTACCAAATTTCCTTAACACAATAATCTACTGCATGGAGGGTATTTATTAAAGCATTTTAGAAAAATTTATAAGCTCCCCCTCAATGGAAACAATTTTTTTAAAAGAATAAGTAAGTGCAGAGGTTTAAAATACATGAGAGGGATTAAGAACTCAAAAACTTGATTATTGAAAATATGCTCTTTAATATTCTTATAAATGCAAAAATGATTATATAATTCATAAAGTATCTGAACATCTAGGAAAGACTCAAAGTATTTACTTAAAACATTTATCAAGACACATAATTATAAAAAATTTAAACATAGAAATATTATTTAAAAAAAGCTCTTCAACCAATACCAACTAAAAGAAATCAAGAAGCTTAAACGTTATATTCATGCAGTACAATCAAAATTTATAACAGGTTAAAACTTAAATTTAATCAAATAAGAAAATATACATCATATAAGAAAGTTATACATAAATAATAAAAAAGATAGGAATTAAATTCGTAGAATTTTGATCATTCGGTCGACTTAACAACTGATATCAGTTGACCGATATCCCGACACACCATATTCGGTCGACCGTACTAATCCTATCGGCCGACCAATATACGTGCAAAAACACATTTGATCGGCTGAACTAATCCTATCAGTTAACCAATGGTCAAGTACGCAGACAAAAATCTCCAAACAGTTAAGCAAACACATTTTCAAGAATTCAATTACTCTAGTTATTATCTAAGTCGCAATGAGTCAAAATATCAAGTAATACACAAATTTAAGAAGATTCAATTATATAATTTTTAGTTATAATTGCAGTTAATCAAAACATGGCTTAATGCTTAATCACATAGATCAATATAGGTTTAAGGTGTACCTCCATTTTAATAATTTATCACCAACCTCTTGTAGTCTTTACATCCTTGGTTCAACAATATTGACGATTCTTATTTTTTCCTTTATGCTCCTAAAAATACATTTTTAAACCTACAAAATAAATTTAACAAACTTTTGGTACCCATATCATCTTGGATCCTTGATGGTTAGCCGTATATCTTTCTCGTCCATTCGACAAAACATTCACATTTAAACAATCATAACATAATTGTTGAACATATCCTAAATGACCACAGAAATGACAAGTTAATGGTGTATATGCATTCCTATGACCATACCTTGGTCTAGATCCATTAAAACTTCTAAATGTATGATAATAAGGTCTTAAATTGTTTCTATATGCATGTCTAGATGTAGAGATTTTTCTGTGATTAAAATCTTGTCTATAATATGCACGAGACATATTTAAAGGAAAATGATGACCATGGTAAATATTTCTAGATGCATATATATGATCATGAGGAACATATGAAGTAGAAGGCTTATATGCATCATTTTGATGATGTGCATTTACAAAGAGATTATGTTTATTTTTAGGCACATGCACATTATTTCTATATGATGGTTGTACGCATACAAGAATGCATGATGATTCTTCTTATGATGAAGGCTAGATGATGAAGGTCTAGCAACATTTTTAATGGATGGCCTATGTTCTTCTTATTCTAAGTTCTTACCTTTAACAAATTTGGTCATACTTGAAGAAAATCCATTATCACTCTTATAACCCAAACCATGTCTATCATTTACTACCTTTTGACCATTCAACATGTTTTCTAATTTTTCATTCCCTTTCATAAATTTAGCAAGTGAATACTTAAAGAACACACTACTTTCCTAAGTGTTTCATTTTCTAATTTACAACCATTAAGCAATTTTGAGGTTTCAGTAGACTTATCATGCAATTTCTTTTTTCTCCTAGTTAATTCTTCTATATGGTTTGATATCTCTTCATAAGTGTGTTCTTCATCACATTCATCATTATTATCATAGGATTTAGAACATGACGATACATCATTATAAGACGTTGTGGAAATGCGTACCTCGTTATTCATGAAGCATAGGAGGGCTACGTCTTCGTGTTCACTTTCCTCTTCCTTGTCTTGATAGATTTCCTCTAATACATGCCATGATTCTTGAGAACTTTCACACCATGAAATGTTTTCAAATATCTCCATAATCAAGGTACAATATAAAACATTTAAAACTTTATAATTAATTGAAATAAGATTTCTTTCGATTTCATCTAATTCTAATGCTTCTTTGAGTATTAGGCTTTCTATAGACTTTGAAGGTATATAAGGACCATTTTCTATGATTTTCCAATAATCTTTTCCTAAGTTTAAAAAGTGATTTTTCATTCTAATTTTACAATCTCTAAAGTTGTCTCCATTAAACAAAGGAGATACATCTAAATTAAGTGTCATTTATCTTTACTCACTAATTCGTTAGAATTAATCTAATGTATGACCTACACTCTGATACCAATTGTTTGCCCTATATGGCATCTAGGAGGGAGGTGAATTAGGTTCTTAAAAAAATTTCATTATTATATCAACCTAAGTCTTTTATCAATTTTAATTAAACGCAGAAGTTAAGCAATAATTTAATTATACAAATTAAATAACAATAATAAATTAAATAATTAAATTAAATGCATAAAAATAAAAGAGAAAGGGAAGAAGAGACACAACTAATTTATTTTGGTTCAGCACAATCCATTTGCCCTAAATCTAGTCCCTAATACCACTGTTGAGATTTTATTCTTATTGCAATCAACAAGAGTACACAATATAATGCTTTTTACAGGCTCAAGAATAACCTTTTACTCTTACTTTTCTAAGGCTTAGGAATAATCTATGACTCTTCTTTTTCAAGGCTCAAGAATAACCTATCACTCTTCTTTTTCAAGGCTCAAGAATAACCCCATAACGCTCTTCTTTTTATGGCTTAAGAATAACCCTTACAAAGTTCCTAACAATAACTTCACCAAAAGCTTACAAACACTCGAGAATACTCAATAATAATATATAAAAACTTTCAATACTTCTTAGATACTTCATCATGCCTAAAAAACACAAAACACACCTATTTATACCCATACCAAGACTAAATAGCCATTGCTCCAATGTTCTTCTCATTTAATAAGAAGAGGAAGGAATAGTAGAATAAGTGGATGTGGAATCTATTGATTGTGTCGGTCATATATACAAAATTAATTAAATAAATCTATCTTTTAACACATAAATTCACTATTAATTTGAGATCAACTTCGAAAAGTGCACTAGTCACAACAAGAAATATAATGGAGTGTTTTTAAGACTCCGAATATCGATCTCATAAAGAAGTTTGTATTTGATTGTAAGTACTAAGTCAATCGGATTACAATTATCTAAAGAATCAAGGCTTTGTAAATTAAGAAATTAAAATAAAATTACAACACTAATTTAGAAAGACTAGAAATCTTCCAATCAATTACAAAAGAGTTTAAAGTTATTTTTTCCTAAATTATCCAATTAAAGCTTTGGTGATTGATGATTTAATTGGTTTAAAGATCAATGAGAATTAATATAGGGTCTTCATTAAATCAAGGCAGTGTTATGATTATGACACTGACTTATCTCTATTGGTTTTATCCTGAAGTTTGGTTATGCATCAAACTTGGGTAATAAGTTTAAAGTTTAGGTAGTCTAATCCTAAATTTTCCTAATTCAAGACTAGCAGCCTCATGATTAACTAAGTCTTTGGTTATTTTTCTAATTTAAACCACGTTATTTATTGATTTTTCTAATAACCTAGGTAGAGATTATCATATTCTAGATTATCTGATGGCAATATCCTAAGTGATCAATTTAGGTCAGGCATTAAGCATTTAATAAACAAAGATTAATTCACTAATCATGCATTATTCCTTAATTAACATAATTAAGCATCAGTTGAACACATTTAACAACCCAACTAAACTGAAAATTAACATTAAGTACATAAATTAATCAAAGATTACAAAATAATTAACTTAAACTACATAAACCTTAATTAATTCATAAATAAAACCATAATACATAAAATCAAAGGTTAGAAATCACCAAATATGGATTTGAGATGATTAACTAACTCTAATTCATGTTATTATAGCTTTTGGAACTCACCAACAACCTGCAAACTTAATTGCAAATGATTGAAATCTAAAAAGGAAAGAAAAATAACCTAAAATTACTTTGATATGGAAAATTACTCAAACAAAGGTGTTTAATTCCTAAAAATGATGCTTCAGATATCTAGGAGAGGCCTCTATATATAGGGAAGGTGTAGCTACAAGTGGAGGAAGAACACAATCCGTAATTATTGAAGAAATTGGCTGAAGAACTTGTCTGCCACCTCTATACAATGGGTTCACCGAATGACCCGTTGTATTGGTCCATTTCTTCAACAATAATACAGGAAGTAAATGAACCAATACGTGTGGGTTGGTTCCTGAAACTTGAATCCTTTTGCACTTTTTTCTCTTGAAACTTGACTCTTTTTCTTTTTTTAACTCAATTATCCAATTATTCACATCAACGTACAAATTAAATAATACAAAATATAAATTAAACATTTAGGCATTGAAATAGGAGTAAATACACATCAATTAATATCCAAAAATACTATTAAATTAACCCCTAACAATTCCCCTACACTTAAGTTTTTACTTATCCTCAAGCAAACCAATCATTCAATTTTCTCAAACTAGTATATAATTATAGGAAAATTAATCCAAGATCAATAACATAATTATTGAAAATGTTTTTTAAATCTTTCAAAAATAATGGTTCATCAAAATGTTATATAATCAATTAATCATATCAAATGACAAATACATTTAAATCATTTTATTCTTTTTCAATCTTCAACCTAAATTACAAAAATCAGTTCTACATGTAAAAGCCAAATATAATGAGTTTAACACTTTCACATCCTTTATTTAATAATTTATTTAATTAACAAATTAATTAAATATGTGAGTAACTTTATTGAGAAGTAACTATATCTTTTAACTCGAAGGTGAATATTTTGTCGTAAACAACTATGATTACTTAACTGAATTATCCAATCAACTAGTTAAAAACACCACTTAATAACTTTAACCTTATAAATACTCTCTAAAAAAAAATTTCTTTTTCTTTTTCTTTTTCTTTTCTCTCTTTTTTCCTCTTTTTCTCTTTTTTCCTCTTCTTTTTTTATAAGGTTAGAATTCAACGGAGTGAATTTTTTCAACTTATTTAATTAACTAAGTCATTTATTTATTCTAATGATAAATTTTTTAAAAAAGAAATCACAAAATTACTTACTAAGTTGCAATTTATATTTGGAATATCATTCTAAACATCAAGTATTCGTTATCTAAATTATGAAATGAGTTAAAAGTACTTAATCATTAATAGTTAAAATTAATCATATAATATTTCAAATTATCAAAATAATTAAAATTAAAAGAAAACATGCACAATAATAAATATTAAAATATTTTTTTCATAAATTGTAAACTATTAAAAGAAAATCAATAAATTGATATGTTATTAGATAATAAAAACTCAAGTGTGATCAAGACATATATCCGTCCCCCACACTTAGAATGAACATTGTGCCTAATGTTCATAAATCACAATTAAAACATAAAATGTGAGAGAAAGGAAACGAATATACTTGGATAAAAATGTGATAGTGGAAGCTCTCCGTTGATATGAATTGCAGTTATCTAAAAATTAAGGACAAAAAATTAAAGCTCCAGAAAAAGAAGAAAACACATTAAACTAAAAACAAACACACCAATAACATGCTAAATGCACGTCATTTTATTAAAAGCACATGAAATCCCACTTTTATGATTGGGTTGCCTCCTAAAAAATGCTTCTTTAATGCCTTTTAGCTGGATCTTAAGGTTAGAGTATTTTTAATCTCAGCCTAGGTCTAACACCTAACTTCTCATCCTCATCCTTTAAATAATGACAAACTAATTTTGGAAGGTTTCTTATACCATTTAGAAGGGTCCTGAATTCATAATTTTTATCATGAACAAAGCACTGTGGTAAAAAGTTTAGGTAAATAAATCTCGCTTACGAATCAAAAGCTGAAATACCTATAAAATCAAAGCTCTCAAATGCTACCTTAGACTCAATAATCTCATTCTTACCAACTTGAATTGAGTGCTCAAACTTAACAGTTTAATAAATTAATTCACCTGAAGCTGATACAGACTCACCACCCTCATCTTCAAGTTGACTAGGCTCGACATGATCAAGTCCCCTAACTGATGCTAAAATTTACTCTAGGGTTCTTAGATCATGCTCCATTAGGATAGAATAAAGATTGCTTAAATGCAGCCTTATTAAGTTAAGAATAATCAGGGTGATACATCCAACTAAAAGTACATTCATCCACGTTCTCATAATATTGTTGCTTAAGAAATGATGAGGGTTGGCCAAAACAAGATCGATTTAGCTAAGAGTAATAAGAAGAATCATCGAAATTAGGGATATAGGTTTCAAAATATTCAAATTAATTTGTCTAATTATCGCCACAGTTAACTTCAAGTTTATACCATTAGCAATCTTGTCAATGGTCTTGATGCTGCCACATCTTCTTGATGACTAAAGGAAGTCACCAAAATACCACTTTCTATACAAACAAAGATGACAAAAAAACAAATCAAAGAAAGAAACTGCTAATCTAAACATCAAACAAACAAGATAAGAAAAAATTTCCCTAGAGTAATTGACATCAATATGTTTCTAATAATACAATTGCACTTCCCCAACAATGACACCAAAAACTTGGTTGTAGTTAGTAATACATATAAAATTAGTTCCAATAAATTTATTTTTTAATGCAAAAATTCATTATTAATTTGAGACCAACTCTTCAGCAAGTGCACTGATTGCAACAAGTAATATAGTGAAGTGTTTTTAAGATTCCAAGTATCGATCTCACAAGGAAGTATGTATGTGATTGTAAGTAATAGGTCAATCGGATTACAATTATCTAGAGAATTAAGGATTTTTAAATTAAGAAATTAAAATAAATTCATAACACTAACCTAGAAAGCTTAGAAAACTTCAAATTAATTGTAAAATATTTTAAGGTTGCTTTTCCTAAATTATCCAATTAAAGCTTTGGTGGTTAATAATTTAATTGATTTATAGATCAGTGAGAATTAATTTAGGATCTTCACTAAATCAAGGCAGCGCTATAGTTAAGACAATGATTTATCTCTGTTGGTCCTATCTTGAAGTTTGGTTAAGATTCAGACTTAGGTAATAGGCTTAAAGTTTAGGATTCTAATTTTAAATTTTCCTAATTCAAGACTAGCACCTTCATGATTAACCAATTCTTTGGTTATTTCACTAATTTAAACCACGTTGTTTATTGATTTTTCTAATAACGTAGGTAGAGATTATCGGATCCTAGATTATTTGATGGCAATATCCTAAGTAATCAATTTAAGACAAGAATTAAGCATTCAATAAATAAAGATTAATTCACTAATAATGTATTATTCCTTAATTAACATAATTAAGCATTAATTAAACACATTTAACAACCTAACGAAACAAAAAATTAACATTAAGCATAAAAATTAATTAGAGAATATAAAATAATCAATTTAATCAACATAAACCTTGATTAATTCATAAATAAAACCATAATGCATAAGATCAAAGGGTAGAAATCACCAGAGATGTACCTAAGATGATTAACTATGTCAGGACCCCGTCCCATTGGACTAGACAACCTGCACGGCACTCCATAAAAACCCTCCAGTCGATTATCTTAATCACACTGAAAAAATCTCCATGAAGCTAAGCCTCATTTCCACTATCTTTAATAAGTCTTGACTTGTATTCATTAAACATAAGTAGTGAAGTTTTAGAAAGTTTTTTAAAAATTTTGGCAGCATAACAACTGTATTTTTCCAAACCCAAAAATTTCACAAGACCTGCAACAATTCAAAACACTACTATATTCA
>JAOXYD010060649.1:0-12981 GCA_028565735.1 Pinacopodium congolense
CTCCAAGCTTTCCATAATGGATTCTTCTTGAAACATACCTATCTTTAAGATTAACATCATAAATTCAAACCATTAGTGATTAAACATGTTTTGTTTTCATCAAAACCAAGATTGGAACCTCCCTTAGTTCAATAGATTGATTTATTTCATACTTGATCTTGTGATAATAACTTTTTGGTGATTCCAAAAAAGGGGAGAAATATATGATAAAAGTAATGGATATATGTTTTTTATGTGTATCTTTGTAATAAGTTGATCATTTAAAAGGGGAGTTAATCACTTGTTATTTGTAATATGTTACGAGAGAGTTAATCATTTAAGGGGAGTTAATTATTTTATATGATGTTATTATAGTTAAATATTTGATATGATATTTAATATGATGTTAACAACTGTTAGTCCCTGACTTTGCAATATTTACGGGGAGCTTTATTTTTTTTACTATTTATTATGTTTATCATATCACCTAGTGTCATCACCAAAAGGAGTAGATTGCTAAACCAAGGATGCTTCCACCTTATTTTGGTAGTGACAAAACAACCTTTGCTACTAATGTGTGTGTTTCTAAGTGTGCTTGAAAGATAGGTTCGAAAAAGTTCAATTTGACCAATTAAGGAGTCTTGAAGAAGAAAATGAAGAATCATATGAAGACTTAGAATAAGTTTAGAAGAAGTTTAGAATAAGTTTAATTTTGATTTATTCATTGTAAGCTTTGCTTGCTTTTAATTTACTTATGTTTAACCATTCATGCATACATATTTTAGAATATGCATATAGGTTCATAATCAAGAGGTTTTATGTGTTTTAATGTGAATAAATGAGAATAAATCTCTTTATGCTTATTTCAATTAATTAGGAAAACATAAGATCTTAAGTGATTAAGATAAATAATTGTTTGGATATATATGTTTGGTTTTTGGAAATGGATAAATAGATAAGTAGTGAAATGTTTATGTTGTGATTAATTGGTTGTGTGTGGTTTTAGGTAGGTCAACCAAAGAAAAAGACGAAAGCCTATTGATTGACCGAATATAGCGAAGGTTGCGAATTACACAGATGTCTTGTAATGTTATACAACAGTTAAAATTATTAATGAGTTTTACCTGTTGGACAAATGGTAATATTACCGTTGTCCAACGGACACATGTAAAACATCAGTATAAATAGTTGGACTTTACATAGTTTGTAAGCAGATGAATTTAAGTGATATACATAATGTTATTTTTTGAGAGTTTAAGAGATCCTTTACAAGTATTTTTTATTACGTGAGTTTGGTTATGTTTGGTGAGGTTCTTCAACATCTTTTGTGCATTCATCTATCAAGCCTCTTGTGATTACCAAGTAAAATTGAGTGAAGTGCTTTACTTTTGTATTGCTATTATGAGTTGTTGAGAGGTTATTCTTAAGCCTAGGAAAAAGAAGCGAGTGAAAGGTTCTCCTTTAGCCTATGGAAAGGGATTGTACTTATGATGTCATTATCTTAAAGTTGTTATAAGAACGAAAGCTCAACAGTGGTGTTGGGGACTGAATTAGGAGTAGGTGAATAGCTCCGAATTAGGATAAATCACGGTGTACTCTCTCCTTTCTCTGTACTTTTATTTTTTGCATCTATATTATCTAGTTGTTTTGGGTAAATGTGTTTAAGCTTCCACATTTATATTTGTTATGTGAAAGAATTTTTAAACTCTAATTCACCCCCCTCTCAATGCCATATCTCTCCCAAAATTTTCTAACTCTAAAAGTGCATTAAAAACTCACTAAAATCCTATCAATTATAAACAATCATTAAAATGAACATAAGAATCATCTTATACAAAGATTAACCAATTTTGCACCCAAATAACAAGGAATTGCCTCTTAAACCTATAATAACCATATGAATAAAAGATGTATAATTAATATTTATCATTAGTCAAGTCAAAACCACCTACCAGTCTTCTAATAACAACGGTAATATAAATAACTAAATCCAGAAGAGATGCTTTCCAAATACATCACCACTTTAGACTTCCTATTTAAAAATATGGAAACATCAATCAAGAACTTGAAAAATCAAGTTATGCAACTTTCAATGAGTGTTTTTGAGAGATCATCAAGTACTTTGCCTAGTAACACTAAGAAGAATCTGAGGGAGCAAGAACATGAGGTTTTTTTGGGTGATAAGAAGGGGGTAGTTAGTGAAAAGGAAGAAACTAAGAGAGAAGTTACAAATGTTGAGGATTGATAAGGAAGAGAAGAAAAAGCAATAGCTTAAGGACTCCAAGCAATAACTTCCACTACTTGGGAGATTAAAAATCAATGAACTAGAGGAATATGAAGGTAATTCTTTTGATCATATTAAGAAATTTTGTTAAATCTCTTATGCATCATATATGATATAATATTAACGAAGAAAGCAAAGTAGTCTTCAAGAATGATGATGAGCCAAGAATGTGAAACGATTTTCATTACTAAGTTACTACAAAAATTAAAGGACTAGGGGGATTTCTTGATCCTTTATACGATTGGTAGTTTATATTTAGATGACACATTAGCTAGTTAGGCATTGGTATTAATCTTATATTAGGAAAATTATTTCATAAACTTGGATTAAAAATTTTGAAACTTACTAGGATGAGCATCCAATTAGTGGATACATATGATAAGTATCTTAGATGTATTATTGAGTACATACTAATTAAAGTTGTTAAATTTATATTCCCTATTGATTTCATGATTTTAGATATGGAAGATGAGGATGTAATTCCTTTAACTCTAGGAAAACCTTTCCTAGCCTAACTATAGCTTTTGGCCAAGTTGGGTAAGGTGCTTTAAACACACCCACTTGACCTCTCTCCCTTTTTTTTACTCACCTCTCATCCCTATCTCAAATATCACATCTCTTTACCCTTACCTAACCTAAAATCAACCTTTCAAATTAATTTTTTGCATCAATCTACTAGTTTTTCACCAAGTCAACAAGATATATTCTTTATCTTTCATTAGACAATTGAAACTTTGGGATTATTTTATGATTTATGGCTTATGCAAGAATAAAACTTCCTTGGTATATTTTCTATGATTTTTCATCACTTATGAGTTTGATTGTTATCCTAGGATGTTCTACCATAAGGGTTAACCTCATTTGACAAGACCTATTCACCTACGTACTGATTTGGGTGATTTTTCATATAGATATAGGTGTTTTACGAAATTGAATGTATGTTGGACACCCATTTGTGATTTTCATGCTTTGTTTGAGTTATAATGATATAGTGATGATTATTGCAATTACAAAACCATTTATATTGATTAGCACTTTATAAATTATAGTATGAAATTTGAATGAATATTAAGGTTTAAAGTGTTTAAAGATTTCGATTTGATGTGAATTATGCTTAAGTGGGTTTAACATGACATGTAATTATTTAATTACTAGTATTTTTCCCTTTGGGGTCTAAAGGAGACTATACATTGCTTTTGATTATAAGGGTCTTCCATGTTATACCTAATTAACAATCTTGGCATGTTATTCTTATAAATTGTGTTAAGTGGATAATGCTTGTAAAGCATGCTAAAACTATATACTGATCACATTGTTAAAGCACACCATGTGATTGATTATGTTAAGTGTTAATACTTAATGTATATGCATAATGGTATATATGCCTTTAATTGTCTAGTTTCTACTTTATCGAAGTTTGGCATGGATGTACTCACTTACACTTGTTTTGGTGTCTTTATAGGAACCATGCCTAGGAAGCAAGTGGAAAATAGGACTCATTGAGATGACGCCTCATATTCTAGGAACATTGTCACTGAATCAGGCATCCTAAGATTCACAAGCTCTTAAGTTCTACTAAACTACAATACACACAAGAAGCTTTATATTGAGCCTACTAGATACTTTGTTTTTTAAGACTTAGAGAGTCTAAGAGTAGTGGATACAGATAGGTATTATCTAAAGACTAGAGGATGGGATGCCTTTATGGCGATAGGTTATAAGAACTTGTTTCGCAAGTTCTTAGCTACCAATAGAGTAAACTCCAACATAAGAGGTGCTCTTGCTCTTCACTATATCCATTTGAGCAAAAGGACATGAGGATCGCTAAGTGGATCTTCCTATGTTATGAGGCTGATAATAAATTTAGGACTTGGACTAGATATAATAAATCTCAAGAAAAAATCAATATAGATCCCTTATACCCCTTAATATAGTTTAAGATGGGCTTGGCTATAAAAGCTATGGGACATTTTCAACTTAAGAGAGAACATCATTCTTTAGGTATGAAAGAAACAAGTGAAGGGCTAGAAGATAACGAAGATGATGAGAAGGAGGAAAAATCCATCAAGGCTAGACCCTCCTCGAGTGCATACCCATCTTTTGTTGCACTATTTTATCAACTTAGTTCCTAAGTATATGCCTTACGTATTTAGATGAGAGGAAACAAGTCTACCAATGACAGTAGATGGGCAAAGTACTAGTAATTGTAGCAAATTAGATGGGAGAAGAAATAAAGGCTAAGACAAGAGGACTAACAACTACAACAAAAGAGATGGGAGCAGCAGCAGGCATGGTGGTAGAAATTGATGCAACTTCACCATCCACCACCAATATTATTAGTTGATGATTGATAAAGCAAATAGTAGATCATTAGGTGGCTAAGTTTAATTTTATTTTTAAATTGAATTTTTATTTTCTTTTTCTTTTTCTTTCATTTCATCAAATGTACTGTGTTTTGAACATTTAGATTAGTATTATCTAGTTTATGTTTTTATTATTTTCTATTTTTCATAATTCATAATGATGTAATCCATCGTAAAAGCTTGTACTTAAACTTTATTCTTTAGGTAATGGAAAAAATTCTTTGATTATAATTTTTTTTTCTAATTCTTGATGCCATGGAATGGCATGAAAGTTCCTTAAACATGCTTTTGATTGCATTTAAAATTTTAGGGTGTCTTTATTCTCTTTGTCTTTTTACATTTTTTATGCTTTCCGTTATTTTCCCTCAAATTGAGGGAAAATTGAATAAAGTGTATGGAGGAAGATGAACTTCCTTAGCTAGTTATATCACACACTTGAATTATTATAAGTCTAGTGGTTATTGCTTAAATAATCTATCCTATAATGATTTTGATCATTAGTCAATTGTTAATTATGGTGTTTGAATTCATTTGATGTTTTCTAATTTAGTTACAAACTAATCAACTCTTGAATGATTTCTAAACCCAAAACTTTTTATTTTTCTTCTTTTATTTTGAGTGATTGCATATGTTTGGGATGAGCCTTGTGTATTATATTAAGTTTTTAGAGATGTTTTATGTAGATCTATATACAAATTTGGAATAAGATGCCATTTAATGTGTAAATTTTGAAAGAAGAAAAATATGTATGTGTTTGTTGAATAAAGTAAGCAAATTTTCACTCTGCTAGCTTCAGCAAAATAAAAAGGTTAAAGTGTATGAATAGTGGTAATAACCATTTAAGAGGGTGATCTAACCTGATAACCCGTGATGTTCATTATAAAATGTTCAACTTCACGTTAAAAAGATAAAAACATCTCAAACAAACTAAAAGAATATCTAGGTTGAGCAACTAAGGAACAGTCATAACAAGGTTTTCTCCCTCACGTTAAAAGGCTAGATGACCTTTAAATCAATTGCTCCATATTGAAATTGATATTTCTTTTGTTTGTCATTAACATCTATAGCGGATTTTTCATGATGCACTATATGAAATAACTTGGATGCTTTATATTGTGCATTAAGGTTCTACTAACAGTGTGTTTTCATGTGTTAACAATGTTTTTGTTATAATGGAGTTATGATCTGTTGATTAAATCAAGAAAATTTATTGATATTTTTTACTTTATTGAATTTCAACTCTTGATAAATAATGTTTTTACTAGATATTTAAGTCGTTGCTTAAGAACAAGCAATAGCTCAAGTATGGGATTATTTGACTACACCCAAATTATATATCTTTTAGGTATGTTCTCAAGATCATAATCTTAGATTTAAGAGCTAGGTGCATAATTAATTAATTATTAAATAAGATGTTACTTATGTTGATTAGAAGGACTAACTATGTTTTATAAGACTTTGGAAAGAAAATGGATGCACTTCTAGATTTAGAAGAGGTATGGATTTCATTTGGGGAGCAAGATCATTAAGTTAGGAAGTTACACATCAAATTTCATGGACAACGACAAATGACAAAATGTGCATTACGAAAAGATCAAGAGGAATGCATAGGTTAAGAAAGCCAGAGCCAACACCATGACTATAGACCTACTTGTGGGACCTATCCTGAGATTCCCATGAGATGCACTACTGTTGTGGCCTATAGCCATGGCTTTATTAGGAAGTTATGCCATTTTAACCTATAGATCAAATCACAGGTAGTGCATTTTGCATGAAGTCCTAGACAAAAATTTTATATGAGATGCCTAGACTAGTTATAAGTTTAATCAAAACAGTAGGTCCAATAGAACATGGTACTGCATTCAATTGATAAATTCAGATAGTATGACCAACCACTTGATTTCTTAAATTGAATAGGACTTACATGACTAGATTGAAAACATGTAATTCAACTTACAAAACCTATGGTTTAACATAATTTTGAGAATCTATTAAATTAAGGCTAAGTGTTGATTATAAACACATCTTTGGGGATTTGATAGTACCTAGTTCTTATATCTTTTAAGCATGAATTTATGATAATTAAGTTGAATTTTAAAGGGTATTCCACGTTATTTATGTGTGTATTCACTTATTTCTTGAATAGGATTCTATTTATGTGTTTTTAAGGGTTTTTTTTCATAGGAGCAATTGGATACATCTTTGAAGTTTAAAGAGATATGGTTGGAATTTCGGGAACCAAGAATACTATATTAGGAAGCTCCCTATCAATTTTTTTTACAAACAGAGGACAGAGGGAAGATGCATCGAGAGAAGATCAAAGGAAACATAAAACCAAGTAGTTGATAGCGACGGTAATGGTCAGGACCTTGTCCATGATTCTCATTTAAAAGAAGTTAAGAGTCGCAACCATGACTCTATTGGGGTGTAATGTGATTTTAACCTAATTTAGGTTATTTTTTGATAGCTCTTACCTTTAGAAGCTCCAAGCAACTGGCAAGGGAGAAAACTAAAGTCTTAAGCTATTTTTAAGGGTTTTTACCCAACATTGAAGGAGAAACAACGATCCAAAACACACCAATTTAAAGATCAAATATAGGATTTCAAGCAAGGACCGTTGAGGAGTGAAGGAAATCAAGACATACAAGCATGAGCTTCTCTTTTCCATTCTCCTTTTAATTTTTGTTATGACTTTTGCAATGTATTATGACTAAGATTCTCATAGGATTTAGGTTTTTATAAACTCTAGGATGTCATATTTATTGTTTTCTTAATTTAACATTGGATTCCTAAGTTCTATTGGATTTGTTTACAGAATCAATGACATTGTCTTTTAAATGTTATGCCAATTAAACTTCAATTCCAATGATATAATTGTGAATGTTTAGATTGAGAAATTGAATCTATGCTTTAGATAAATCCATAAAAAATGTATCTTGCATGGAGACCTTGATATGGGCTTACACAAGATGTTAGGATTTGGTTTGTGTTTAATCGAAATAATAGGATCTATAAAATGTTTAATAGGTTCAGTTGATAGATTGAGATAAAGAGAACTTTGGCTTAACTTATCAAGTTAAATAGAATTACATGACTCGAGAGAGTGTGTGATTCACCTTATGGAATCTACAATATAAAAATTTCAAAAACGTATTGATTCGGTTTGTAAAACATATTTAATTGTAAAGGTATCAATTACCTAAATCCTAACTTCATAATTGTTACTAATTTATGTGAATTATCTTAGGAGTTTACTTTTAATTGCTTTTTTATTTTCTTTAATCAATCAAAAAATCATCTCTTGATTGTGTAGGCTAGATAATAAAGATAGAATCCATTGGTAGCTTTAGTCCTCAAGGATCAACGACCTAGACTCACATAGGTGAATCCATGGATATTTACAGTCCTCGAGGACCGGCAACCTAGACTCGCATAGGCTCTACTACTTAGTGATATGTTCACTTGCCTTATTGCATATTGTGGAATTGTTTAGTTAAGACTCTTAGTTTATTTTTATTTAAGACTTTGGCATGCTTATACACTATCAAGTTTCTGGCATCATTACTAGGGACTACATCAAATTATTAAGTGTTTTCTATTCTTTATTATACTAACTTCCTTTACCTTATTTTTTCTTTGGTTCGATTTAAGTGTCTGCAATATTTAATTTTCTATAATTTTAATTTTTTGACAACTCTTTGTTATTGATATTTTGCGTGTTCTTTCACATGTCAAGTTTATTTACTCTTTGTATAATTTGGAGTCATCCTACACAGTTATTTGAAGCAGATCATGAGGTGGAAAGGACATTTACAAGAGGTTTGAAGGAGAAGAAACCCAAGGGTAACACAAAGCTTGAGGTTCTTGATTAATAAATATAAAACATAGACTAAGAATTAGGACTTAGAGCACGATTTACAATGGGAGATTTTTCTAGCACCTCTCTTTAAGGCACATAATTAAGTATTCATAGGCCAAGGGTATATACTGCAAGCTTTAAGATCAAACTACATATGATTAAAATGCCACAAAACTATTTTCAATTTTATGGATTTTGGATGAGGATCCTAATGCTCATATAGCTAATTTTCTAGAGATTTAAGGCACATTCAAGCTCAATGGTTTGTCGAAAGAAGTTATTTGGCTAAGTCTATTCCTTTTTACATTGAGGAGTAGAGCCAAGTCATGGTTAAAATCTAACATGTTGGGATCATTTCTTATCGGTTTTTATGATACTACATAAGCTTAATTATGTGTATCTTTTAGCACACAAATTTAAAATTAATTTAAGACTAACTTTTGTTACAAGTGCACTAGTCATCAAGTAATACAGTGGATTCAGTTTGAGTTTGAATGTCAATCCCATGGGAAAGTTACTTTAAATATTAGGTAACTTGGATTACAATTATCTATAGAAGTAAAACTAATTGAATTATGAAATTAAAACTACTAAAATAACAAAAAATTCCAATCAATGTAAAGGAGTTCAAGAATGCTTTAAAGATTACCAAATTGAATTGATTAACTAAGGCTTAGGTTTTCAATAATTTAATTTATATCAAAGTTTGTGGCGCCTAATATAGGGTATCTTCACAAGATCAAGATACAATTGTGGTTAAGTCACTACCTTATCTTTGTTAGTTTTATCATGTGGATTGATCCACTTATAGACCTAGGTAATAGGCATAATGAATAAGAAGTCTAATCCTAAAATCCCTTATTTCATAACTAGCACCCTAGTGACTAATAAAATTTGGTCATGCTCTAATTTAAATCACATTATTTATTGATCTATCCAATAACCTACGTAGATTTTTCAAATCCAAGGCTATCTAATTACTTTATTCTAATAGATCAGTTTTGAACAAGGATTAAGCCCTCAAACAAAAAATATTAACTAACAAATCGTGCATAAGAAAATAATTAAATCATTTAATAGCCTAATCTTAACTAAAAATCAAATTAAGCACATATTTAATCAAAAAAACACAAATTATATAAGTTGAGAAATATAACTTTGTTATTTTAAACAAAAGAGGGCAATAACAAGAAATTTAGAGTTTAGAATGAATCAAATCACTTCTCCATATGGTATTCCAACTATAAATCAAGTTTACTAGCATCTGGAATGCACAAGCAAGCTGGAAATCTCCAAATTAGAAAGGTTGAAATGAAATTCAAACTAAAACATACCTAAACTAAGAACAATATGAAATATAAAGAAAAACTAAATGTTTTGCTACTAAAATATAATGTTTTAGACATTTGGGAGTGCCCCCTTTTTATAGGGAAGAAGTTATTGCAAGTTGGAGTACAAAGAAAGCCATAACAATTGAGAAAAAATCAACAACACATGTTTATCGCCTTTAATAACAATCAGTATCGATCATCAATGGTAGAACCCATACCTATCATTGAAAGCACAGAAGTTCACTATCAACATAAGTTGTAAGGGTAACAATGGAGGCTCATGCCAACCACCGTACTCTTAGAAAAGCCTTAATTCTTGAGTATTTTTTCACAATTCATTAATCTTTCACATCATCTAAAACAAATTAATATTTTTTCAATTTGAATATTTCCAAACATAAATTAAACATTTAAGCACCAAAATAAGGATAAACAAAACAAATAACATGGAAAAATACTATCAATTTGACCTTTAACATTCTTAGAATCAATTAGTTTAAAAGTTCCTCACTAGGTATTTTCATCCCTCTAGTTTGGATAAATTGCATAAAGAAATTCTTCTTTTCAATATTAGGAGTAGGAGAATTTGTATGAAGCATAGGAGCATGTTATTGGTGTTGGTTTAATCTAAATTATCCTAATTGATTATTAAATTTTATTAGTTAGGCACACATTTTCTTAAAGCAACACAAAACCAACTATATAGTAAGTATACTAGTCAATAAGTAATAAAGTGGAGTATATTTAAGACTTCAGATGTCGAACCTATAAGAAAAATATGATGAGTACTAGGTCACTCAAATTAAAATTATCTAGAGAACCTTAGATTGTGATTTATGAAATTAAAAGTAATTAAATTAACCTAAAAACTTCCAATCAATGTAAAATAATCTAAATTGCCTTAAAGATTACCAAATTGAATTAATGATCTAAGGTTTATGCTTTCAATGATTCAATAAAGCTATGATTGGAATGCCTAATCTAGGGTATCTTCTTAAATCAAGACAATGATATAGTTAAGACAATGCCTTATCTCTAGTAGTCCTATCCAAGAGTTTGGTCATTCATCATAACTAGGTAATAGGTTTAAAGTTCAAGAAGTTTAACCTAAAAATACCTTATATCTAGATTTACATCCTCATGATTTACCAAAGTTTGGTCATTCATCAATTTCTATAATGGGATCATTTTTATGATGAAGCATTATATTTTAGAGGAACCAATAGTTTTAATACCTTTAAGCAGCATTAGGAGCTCGTTGAGAGTATATCCATGAACACTTATCAATAGGGCAATGCCCGACTAAAAAGTAAGCCTAGCAAGGGTGTTCATAGTGTGAATGCAATTGCTACTTTAGAAGCTAAAGTGAATGCACTTATAAAGAAACTAGAGAGGATAAAGGCGGTCTCGGCTTCAGGCCAAGTTATGATGTGTGATTTTTATAGAGGAGGGAAATCTAATCATGATTGCTAATCACTAAGAGTTAGCAATCAATTGAAGTAAGTGGAATATATGGGTAATCATCAAAGTAACCTATATTGTAACATGTATAATCCAAGGGGTGTAATCACTTTAACTTTTATGGAGGCCCAAAGCCATTTAGGATAAAACCACCTGCCTAGCTACCATCAATATCAAAATAAATAACCTAGCTTAGAGGAGTGACTTGCTAAATACATCACTACTTTAGATGCTCCATCCTAGAATATTGAAGTTTCAATTAAGAATTTAAAGAATTAAGTTGGGAAACTCGTTAAGATTGTTTCCAAGAGGCTATAATATTCTTTGCCTACTAACACTAAGAAGAACCTATGGGAGCAAGTGCATGTGGTGTTCTTGGGTTATAAGAAGGAAGTAGTTTATGAAAAGGAAGCTATAAAGGTGGTGCATAAGGAGGAAGATGCAAGAAAAGAAGAAGAAGCTAAGAAAGAAGAAGAAAGTTTAGGTGGAGAGGCACAATCCCTTTTGTTTGGTCCTTAAAAAAGTAAGCATTAAACAAACTAAGGAGCACACAAAGAAGCTAAATGCTAATACTCCTTTCGTTAAATCTCTTATGCAAGAACCATAAATTGTAATATTCATATATGATGTGCTTTTGAATAAGAAGATGAAGAAGAGTTCAAGAATTATGATGAGTGAGGAGTGTGATACCACTATTGTGAACAAACTACCATAGAAGCTATAGGAACAAGGGAGTTTTTCAATCCCTTACGTGGTTGGTAGTTTACATTTGCGTGATGCATTAGTCAATCTAGGAGTTGGTGTAAATCTTATGTATGATAATTTATTTCATGAAATGGGTCTAGAGATTACAAAACCTACTAGGATAAGAATATAGTTAGTGGATAGGTTTATTAAATATTGTAGGGGCATAGTAGAGGATGTTCTTGTGAAAGTTGATATGTTTATATTTCCTATCAATCATGTGATCCTATATGTAGAGAATGAAGATGAGATTCCATTAATTTTATGTCATCCTTTCCTAGCCACTTATAAAGTTTTAATTGATGTTTTAGAACAGAAATTGTCCCTTAAAATCAAAGATGAATCGATTACTTTTACCAATTGTGAAACTATTAGGTCATATTTGAATGAGAAGTAATATTCCCCTTTTTTTAGTAATGCAATTTATGGAACTCCAAGTGATTTACAGGGAAAGCAAGCATATGAGTTTTTAAATTTTGAGATGATGATGATATCGAACCATAAATAAGATCATGAAAAAAAAGTTGAACCTTTTACTTAAAAGAGATAGATGAATGGAGAAAGGAAGATGAAAAATACGTGAAAATATCTAAAGGAAAGAACAAGAAGAAACACAAAGCTCAAATCAAGAAACTTGATAACTCATAAGATTAAGGAGCTTGACGAGCTAACGACATTAAACAAGTGCTAATGGGAGGTAATCCAACATCAATGTATTTGTAGGAGTTTGATTTATGTTTCTATTAATTTATGTTTTTATTATTATTTTATCTTGATCTAACATTTTTTTTAAAGCTTATGCTTTAGAATTAATCTCCAAGTAAAAATACAAGTTTTAATCATCGACTTCTCCAATCTTTCAACCTTATGGAATGGAATGCAAACCATTAAAGTGGAGTAGATGGGTCAACCAAGTCCATGATCTCCTCGTCATCTCTAGTTGCTGCAGGCACCTCAGAG
>JAOXYD010060658.1:0-12981 GCA_028565735.1 Pinacopodium congolense
CAAATTACCCAACTCACTCTCTCGATTTGTTGTAGGGTTTAAGCACAATAAACAATACAAATATTTCTAAAAATTAATTTAATAACTAAAGTGTCCCAAATAATTCAAAAAATAAATCCTAAAAATATTTTAACCACACATAATATTAAAAACAAGTTCAAACAAGTCTATATTCATAAAAATATAAAACATAATAAAATAAAAGCAATAAAATAAAATAAATATGAAATAAAAATAAATTTGAAACTAAAAATAAAGACTTGAACTCTTGAAGGGTGTGTTGGCTTGAATAGTGACTTGGAACTCTCTCCCAAAATCTATCTGTGTGTCTCCTTTTTTTTTGTTTTTTCCGTCGCTCCCTCTGAAAATTCTCTGTCTGAATTTCCTTGTGCTCCTCCTCTCTGTTCTCTTCGTTTCCGTTCTATCAATTGATTTCTGTCCCTCCTCTTTTTAATCTACCGCCCCTTCCTGTTTTGTTGTTTTTGTCTAGGTCTTGATTTGGGTTGCTGCTGGATTAAGGGCAAGGAGGAGCTGCTGGGTCCAGGCCTGGAAGGAGGAAGTCTGTGGCACGTCTTGGGCTGGACAGGAGGATTGGAGTCTGGCCTGGGGGGACTTCTGAGTTTGGTGGAGGAGAGGCGCACTGCCCAGGCGTGCGGATGCGGGGCCCAGATGTGCGCGAGCTGGCAGGCGGGTTGGAGCAGGACACGCGGGCTTCGAGCTGGTGCATACGGGCTGGCGAATCTGGCAGGAGCAGTTGCAGGTGAGGGTTGCAGGCTCGCACAGGGAAGACGAGTGACGCGGGCTGGAGCTTGTGGTGGGTTGAGCTTGCGGGCTTGTGGAGCGGGCTAGCTGCTGGGATCGGATCTTCTGCGCAGGAGCTATTGGTGATGGGTTGAAGCTACGGGCTCCTTCTTCTGGGCAGGGCTTGGGCGCTGGGCTTCTTGGTTTTGCATTTTTTTCTCTGCTGTTTTTCTTTTTCTGTTTTCTTCTTCTTTTTTTTTAATTTTTAAACTTTAATTTTTAAAATTTAATTTACCTACACAAAAATAAATGCACCAATAAAAATTAAATCTAACCCAATATTAATAATTAAATAAAAATAAATAAAAACACAAAACACAAAATACAAATAAAAACACTTAAATAAATAAAACTTACTCTAAATTAACACTAAATACAAACAAAAAAATAATTAAATTTATACTAAACAAAAACACACAAAATAAATATTAAAACACAATAAAAACAACATAATATACAATAAACACATGCAAAACATATAGAAAAACACATACAAAAACACAATTATCTTCCAGGTTTTTGTTTTGGTGTCTTTCAGGTTTTTATTTTTATTTTTATTTTTACTTTTATTATTATTATTATTTATGTTATTTCTCTTATATTTATTTATTTATTCACTATTATGATTTCGGTTGCTTATCATGTTTTTGTTTTCCCCTTTTGCAGGTCTTCTTTATAAATGGCTCCAAAAATGAAGCGTTTAGATGCGGTTTCAAACGAAAGGCTTCAAGAAATTGTTTCTAGTCGAGGATTGCTCAATATTTTTCTACGGTATAATGCCCCATTTATTATTTTTCATTAGGATGAAGGTGAGCGTTTTCAAATTCTAAACTTTAAAGAATTGCTATCTCCTAGATTTTTTAACTTTGAGTTACTAGACCATTTGGAATTAATAGAAAGGATAGAAAGTTTGGCTAAGAATATAGGTTAGGAAAAAATCATTCATAGATATTCTGTTGCTTATCGGAAATTAATTCTGGAATTTTTTTCAACCTTACAATATGATGACGCAAAATTGGATTCGTTCTGGTTTCAATTATTTGGTCAACCTTATAAATTAGACTATGCTGTTATGCATCAAATTTTTATTTTTCCAATCATAAACTATTCAAATAGCATGATTATTTTGATGTCAATGCATATTGGTACATTCTTATAGATGAGCCAGCATTTAACCCTAGAAACACACAAAATTCCTTAGTTAGAAGTCCCGAGCATTTATTGTTACATAAGTTTTTGCGATTAACAATTTTTAATAAGTCAGAAAGCAATGAATATTTTGCACAAGAACTTTTTTTTATCTTTAGTGTATGGGCCATAAGAAAAAAATCAATACTTCATATAAAATGTTCTGGTCCATTATGAATGTTATAACAAAACCAAGTAGTTATATTGGTATTGGTTTTATTATTACTACACTTGCATCTCATTGGAGATTTTGAAGCCCCATTCTGTGGTGCTCCGAGATCCTTTTTCTAGAACCACTGTTCTTAATAGAAGAAGTAAGAAAGTACAATCTCAGCCATTCACCTCTTGCACCACTTTAAGTGATGCAGCTGGCACTTCAACTTTATCTATAAATGATGATGAGTGGAAAAAAACACTTAACACTATGAACGTGAATATCCAATTGTTTCTTAAAAGTAATCAGTGATTGGAGTAGGCACCATCAAATCATATATCCAACAAGTTTTCATGTAGTAACACTCTCATGATCGAAAGTTCAAGAAATATCTCCATTTTCATAACCTCGATGCATCAACTCCACCACCATCTCCACTAAAATCTCCATAAACTTTCTTATCCTTTATCTATTGCATTTGTTTTACATTTTGCATGTTGTATTGTGTTAGTTGTTTTCTTTGTTGATGTTTTTTATTGTTGTGGCCATCTTTTCACATTGAGGACAATGTGTTGTCTTAGTGTGGGGAGGTGACATTGGTTCTTTCGCTTATTGGTTTTGGTTGTTTTAGTCATTAGTTACATTTTGTTATATTTGATGTATGTTTTAAGTATATAAGGTTGTTAACTCTTGTAGTCTTATTAAAGCAATGGAACCACACTTGAATCATTTAAATTTGTGTTGTCATGAGATTCTATCATCCTAGTTGGAATGAGATTACATGCACGCTTGAACTTGGATTAGGATACTTGAGTAGAGAGTGAACCATGTTGAGTGATAAAAGTAGTTGGTTGAATAAGTTTATTCAAAAATTGACACTAGAGTAATAAGGTAGTGTATAGAAGTATAATGGATTTTCATTTGAGCCTATGTGAGGAATTGAGCCTTTATGACTCCATTATTTAGTCATTTCATTCTCTTGTATGCGTGCTTCTTCCTTAGGTAATTACCTTTAGAACTTACTTTAAATCGGTTCAAATCTATTGGATGCATAAATAGAAATGATTAAGTTCCTTTTTATTTTAACCCTTAGCTTAAATGGCCTATCCTTTATTATCCCTTACTAGTTCCATTAAGCCTTTAACCCTTTGTTTCTTGAAATTACCCCATTTTAAAACTTCAAAACCTATTAACTTACCCAATTAGAAGTCTACTAGAGTACTAAGTGATGCATTAGTTGGGATTTTGAGTTATATTTTTTCTTTTTTGAGATAAGTTAAGCGATATTTTTACTCTTAGAGTACATTGGATTTAGTTGCTATTTTGTTCATTATTTCTTCATTATTATACAAAAAAATGGGAAAAGGAAGAAAAAGAAAAGAAAAAGAAAGAATATTTTAGTAGCATTAATAAATGCGAAGTAGTAGTATAAACATTTGTGTATCTTAGAAATATATTTTGTTATCTCTTTGTTCACTTAGTACTTTATGAATGCTTGTGATTAACCCCTAAACCTTATTGTCACACCTTAACCTTAACCTTATTACAACCCATTAAAGTCCTTTTAATCTATTCTAGCATGTAATCAATATGGAGAAGAATTGATGTATTAGCAAGCCTATGATAGTGGTTTTCTATAGGAAGTTTGAGCAAAACACTAACCTACAAATACTTGAGGGAAATGAGTGAAAATCGTGAGGAAGATCTATTTTGAGTTTATACTTATCTTTGAGCAATGGTATCATAAGTTAAGTTTGCTTATCTGTATTAATGAAAATTAGTCATGATCCATGCAGTAGTTTGACATTTGAGTTAGCCAAAGTTTAGGGAATTACATGTTTTAGTCATTGCAAAAATGAAGTGATAGAATTGAATGGTTATATTTGATTTACTTGAGGAAAAGTAAAGATTCAAGTGTGGGGAAATTTGATAGTTGTGTTTTAAGTATTAGTTTTTCATTTGATTAGTTTGGTATTTGTTTATTTTAGGATAATTAAAATTTAATTGCATTGATATTGTGTTATGTTTTCTACTTTATGTTTTGTTAGTTAACTTTTATCTTTTATTTTTATTATTTTTATTTTTTTCTGTTTTACTCTGTTTCGCAAATAAGTTGGGACTAGGCAAGGAAGAGGAGCACCTGTGGCAATGGAAGGCCACGTCGATGGCATTCCCTTGCCACACCCTCTTCCTTGCCTAGTTCGTGGCAGAATAGTTTATTATTATTACAAACATTTATTTTCTTTCATCTCCAATTTTCATAGTATCATTGTATGATGATGAATATGAATATTTGTGATAATGGTTACATTATGAGTAGCTAAATTTATCTTTAGGGATTGTCATTTGAACTATTTGTATACTCTTATTTGTTAATTCAATGTTAAGAATGTGTGTGCTATCTATTGAATTAGTTTATACCTTGCAATAAATCGAGAGAGTGAGTTTGGTAATCTGTATTGAACGGACAACGAGAGTTCATGTTTAATAGACCCATACATAACAAGTTTATTGATTTATTAGTAATATATTTCAATAGATTAATATACTGCTTATAGGATTGCTTCACAACTGGTTGGATTTCTATGAAAGACTCTGTATATTGAGAGATCCCAGGGTTGATCCTAAGTTGTTTAATTAGTGACACTTAGTTACACCTTAAGAGAAGGTAGGTAAAATATTAAGAAATCTTAGGCCAAACATTAATTGAATTAATTAAACAAGGGGAACCAAATAGAGAGAATAATAATTACTATTTTTTTTAATCTTGACCTTTTCTCAGTTTCAGTCTACTGTTTTATTTTCAGTTCAATAATATTTTTTCCTTTGGATTATTTTCTATTAGTTTTATTTCTCGAATCTATTTCTAAAACAAAGTTAATCCAAGTTAGTAGGTTGTCTAAATTCAATCCTTGTGGGACGATATCTGCTTATATTATCATTATATGACTCATATACTTGCGATATAGCGTAAAATTATTTTAGTTTTTACACTAGCAAGTGTAAGAGTGTGATTTTTGGTAATAATAATGAGCATAAGACAGTATATGAGAATGAGGCATTAAATAAAGAGATCAATGTACTTAAGGAATCATTGTCAAAATTCACGTAGGGGAGTGAAAAATTAAATAACATGTTAGGAGTCCAAAAGAGCTTAAATGATAGGCATAGTATTAGTTTTACTCATAAGAGTATATTCAATACCAAAACATTATTTATGAAAGGAAAGTGTTTGAATGAACAACCTATACCTATGGAAACACATGAACATATTACACCATCCTTTAGGTAATGATCCTAGATTTAGATCTAGAGCATAAAGTCATCTAGGTAAGAATTGACATAAAATTTATATAAACTCATAATCATCCTCTCATTTAGGCCTCATGTTAGATATAATGGCATTATATATGCTCACACTCCATATACGCATGGACACAACTATAGATGTACACATCTAAGGTCTCACCATTACCTTATAATATCTCAGTGTGGAAGAAGATCTTGGAATGTATATGTGTACAAAAATTATAAGAATCATTATTATTTGTACAATACATATAAGACATGTTATTTTTGTACAAACTATGGGCATATTAAAAGGCTTTGTTTTTTGAAACAAAGGTGATTAAATAATCCCTCATGAATATGGGTTGAAAAATGCTTAAAAACTAACTTCCACAGACCTAAATTTACATGACTACCTAGAACACATTGATTCTCTTTGTATTGTAAGTAAGTCAATATTTAACTGTCATCAAATGGTTATCAAGAGAAGAATTTAACTATAAAACCTATAACAATTAAATTGGAAAAGAAAAACCAGCAAGATCCCACACATGATGCAAGCAAGTGCATTATTAAACTAAGTAAAGAAGAAAATAAGGTAAAGATTGGTGGTACACAAAAGAAATATAGAATTTCTTTTATATTGATGGCATTTTAGCATTGGCTCTACAAACATATTATAGGTGAAAAGCATAACTACATATGCTTAGGGGGAGAAAGTGTTAATGCATGTATCTAGGTGAAGTAAAACATAATGATTTTTGAATTTGGTATCCTCTTTAAAATTGGTATATGATTTGAAGAGTTATTTTTTAAAGTTGAAATGAATTAATAAAATAAACCAATATGCTTATAAGAGAATCTACAATAGAAGACTAGATCAAAAGGTGGGAATGAAACCACTTGAACCTCAACAAACTACGTGAATGACTTCTTAGATATCGAATATATTTAGAACATTATAAGCTACCCTATCTTAGAGTCTACTATAGTACAATTACGGATAGGACACTCAGTGATCCAATCATATATTCTAGCTTCTCCATGACATCTCCAAGTGTGGAAAAGAGCCTATTTTAGCCAACAAGTGTTCCCTTATTGACCCTATTGTGTGAAGATAGCCTTTACCCTTGTTATGACGTTCTTTCTTAAAGATTCTAGAGTTCCTTTCTTTCCATAAAGAGTAAATGATATAACTAAGACCAAGTTTGAACATTAGATAATCAATTGAGCAGGTTTGATTGGGATGAATAGCCTAAGATAGGATACCTTCTTATGATTTTTCAAAGCAATTAGGTGGTATAAGTCCTATAGCTTGTTTTAGAGAAGAACTGAGTAGTAGCATTTGAAGAAGATGTGATGTATATTTTCATTTTCATTATCACATAGCTTGCATAAGGGGTTAAGATGAAATTAAAGCCTTTCTATGGTGCTTAGTTTATTCTAAATAACTGGCCAACTAATGAAAGCTATCTTTAGAACATAATGTTTAAACTAAACTAATTTCAACCAATGGATTTTAGTGCCTACTTGTCTGAAGAATAGATAGTAGGTTTTATTATTGAATATTTCTAAAGAATTTATGAGTTAAATAACATTATCTTCCTAGATAGGTATTAGTGGTGTATAAGAAGATGTTCAATGAAGATGGAATAGCCCCTAAAAGGAAATTACCAGTTACTTCCGCTGATAAGCTCTCTAACTTTAGCATTAGGAGGTAATAAGTGCCTCAAAGTGAAAATATCATGATGCATATGTGAAGGGCCTAGTTATGACCTATGTTCATACCATAAGCTTGTAGCCTCCTTATTTTCAATCTTGCATTTAAAATTTTTATGTAGGGTCTCTTTAAGTTTTAATATTTATAGCATAGTCTAAGACGAGTCAACTCTTTGACTAATCTCCCATGAACTCTTACCATTTAGGTAATAAGAGTGATTCTTTTTTGTTTATAATTCTCCAAATCATCTTAATCAATGTAGCCTTGTTAGTTATTTGTATGAAATTTATGCCCAATCCACCATCCTATTTAGGCCTGTACACATCCTTCCACTTTATCTTTGCGACCCATTTTTTTAGTACCTCCCCTAACCATGGGAAACTCATAAGTTTGTCAATGGTTTTTTGTGATTTGTCTAGGCAAAAGTAGATGTGAGGTTCAGTTGATATGAATGTTAGTGAGAATGGAGATGAAAGGTTATAATATACTATCATAAGAGAGGAATTTGTTTTGCCAACTATTAATTCCCCTTTGCATAGACTCTACTAACTTATGACAATCCTTATAACTAGGTTTTCTAGTAGTAATGGGGTTGCCGATGTAGGAGAAAGGTGGAGTTAGAAAATTTAGGAGCTATGTCATTTGAAAAAAGAAGATATAAAAGTTGGCTCTTGTCATTATTCAAGGAGAGGCATGATAATCTATTAAATAATTGTAGCAAGTTCATTAAGAGAGAAAAATATGATGCCTTGGCTCCATAGAATAGCAAAGGATCATTTATAAATGTTATGTTAAAGAGCTTCAACTTCCTACATTTGGAATGGAATAAAAAGTTGTAGTACATTCTGATCATTTGAGAAGCCAATGTTGTAAATAATTCTATGTAGAGAGTGAAGAGGAAGGGGGATAGAGGATTTTCTTGTCTAAGTCCTCTACTACTATAGGGTGGTTGAGTAGGCTCTCTATTAAAGATGCATTTAGTTTTAATTTTAAAACAACTTACTTCTATATTGCACAACTCTAGATAAGTTTACCTATCACTCCTATAATATATCAAAAAGTTAGGTATCATTCCTTTGAGGATTGTTAGCAAGTATTAGTTTAAAAGTCGAGCTACTAGTTAAACTAATAATTAATTGATTATGAAATTAATTGTTCAAAATGAACTAGACTATACTAATAACTAGCAATTAAATAGGAAAGACTTATTAATAAAAGACCAAGATTAATCCAAATGGGTTTAGAATTTAGCAAGAATAGTTTTAGACCTTTACTGTATTAAGACAACATATGTAATTCAATTCAGTTATCTACTACAACAAAATATAATCATGTAATTGTAAACTTAGATTATTTATGTTTTTTTAAATAATTGTATTAAATTAACATAAACTGACAATCCCATATAAAATTAATCTTTAAATATTCTTAACTAAATAAAAAAACTAACTAAATTTAAATAAACAATGAATAAAACTATGAGCATTTAAAAGTAGAGATATAAATTGCTTATAAAAATGACAGTAGCCTCTTTTCTAAGACTTTTCACTTGTAGTCCACCAATTTAAGCCTCTTTGGCTGCTTTAACGCGCTTTCCTAATGGAATCACTTATCTTCAACTCTTAGTAGTCAAAACTCTTTGAAAACCTGAATGAATGAATGGAATAGAATGGACGAAGAAACAAAAGGAATTCTAGGACTTGATGTATTCCTTTCCTTTTTATATGCCTTTTGGGATGTATTAAGTTAAGGTACTCTAAGGTGGTAAATTAGGTGTAATGCTTTTCTTTTCAACTTAAAGCTTTTCACTTACCCACTACTATTTAGGAACAAAAATTAACTTGACAGAAAGTACAATGATGCCATTTTGTAGGGCTATTCATCTACTATCTTTCTTTGGAACCACAATGGTGGTGTGTAGGGCTATAACAACATCTTCTAGTACACTGTTCATCTTCTATCTTCTATCTAAGACCAAAACAGTGGCCTTCATAAGTCCATAATAGCACTGTTATTTAGGACCATTTTACTTCCATATTTTATTCTATAACTTGCTCCTTCTTATGATCTTGATATCTTAGTTTACTATATATCTAAAATTTACAAAAATAAGTTATTAAAATTCTAATTGGTGAAATTCACATAATAATACAATAGTAAACATACACATTTTCGCTATTGTCAAATTCCCTACATTTAAATGTTTACTTGTCTTTAAACAAATAAATTCATCATTCTATCTCAGAGACAAAATACTTAAAGAAAATTTATCAATCTCATCAAAGAAAACCATTGAAAGTTCTTCATTATTCATTTAATCATAGAGGATCATCAAAATATCATGCAAATAATTGCTCATATCAATTTTCTAATTAATTTAATTTACTTCATGCTTCTTCAAACTTTAACCCAAATTATAAGACTCAATTCTATGTATAAAATGAATACGGGCAAATCTTCAACACTCGAACACATTCACATCCTTTAATTATTTATTAGATATAGACTTTAATGGTGAACTTGAAGGCTTGGTTGAGAAGTGACATAGCCTTTTTTGCATGAAAGTAAATACCTTGTCATGAATATCCCTAATTACTAAACTAGGTCACTATCATCAATTAGCTATTAAAACCACTCTTTAACTTTGACCTTTTTATTTTATTATGAAACTAATGAAGTGAATTTATTTTCTTACTTATTAACACATTTATTTTTATCAAGATGAAAAAAATGTCTAAAAATAAGTCATAATTACTCATGTCTATGTATTTTATACATAAAAAATCATAAGGTTCATCAAGTATTCATCTTCTAAAGTCATAAAGTAAATTAACTTCACTTGCTCATCAACACTCATAATTAATCACATAGACATCTTAAATCACTAAAACAATCAAACTCATAATGAATAATTTCATTGAGATGTTATCAAAGAAAATAATTTCTCACAAATTATTTCCCAATGAGAAATTATGATGAGCTCAAAAAAATCATCCTATATTTTCATAATCCCTCCCTCACACGTAAACTAAACATTATCTTCATTGTTTAAACAACCTAATTAAAAATAAGGGTAAGGGTAATGGTTAAGGGAATAATGAAACTTCCTTAAAAGTAACGTGCGATGAAGAGACGGTGAAAACCAAAAGTTTAAATATCCATTAAGCTTCATTTTATAATACTACTGAAACTAGTTTACAAGTTAAAATAAAGAATTAAAGAAGCAACAACATCAACATAGCTAAAACAAAATACAAAATTAAAAACAAAATACAATAAAAGCTCATAACTGTGTATGTTATTCATTTAAAGGGTTAAGACTAGGTGTAGATGATCTTATGTACTCTCATAATTGACTAAACTATTACTAGATGCTAGTTCTTGTTGTATTGGTTAGGTGATTTTAAAATGACAAGTGAATTTGAAATGATTTTACTTTTAAAACCAACGGAACTTTAAGGCAAGTACACCTATCGCAAAAGTAATAAAGTGGAGTAATATTTCAGACTCCGAGTGTCGAACCCACGGGGATAACATTACTTAATTACCAGGTTGATTGAATTACAATTATTAAAGTAAAATTTAGAGAAATTGATTAAAAATTAGAAAAAGGCTTAAAATTGACTACTTTGGCTTAAACACTTTAAAAACGACTTTTAATTGCTTTTGAAAAATTCTTAAAATTACCAAATATGTAAATTAGCTATTGATTAGATGATTGATGATTTATTTGAGTTTTAAAACAAGTTTAAAATCTAATTAAAGTCCTTCATAAAATCAAAACAAAGCTATGGTTAAGATTTTCTTTTTCTCCATTTAATCTTGTTTAAAGTTTAGTTATGCTTTAAAATCAAGTAAATGTGCATTAATTTCAAGAAGGTGAGTTCTGGAAAATTAATTCAAGAATTCCAACTTTCACAAAAAATCCAAGTTTGGTCATGCAAGGATTAATTTATTTTGCTTATTGATTTTTCAAATAATGTAAGATGATTTCTCATGCTTAAACTATCTTAAATCCTAATCTTAAGTGACCAGCTTAAAATTGGTACTTTCAGATCTTCAATAAGCAAAATACAGACATTTAAACATGCATATAAACTCTTTTAAATCATCAAAACATCAATCCATAGCAACAGAATCGATTACCCACACATTTGAATCAAAACATATAACATATGCATCTAAAACCACATACTTTAAATAGATCTACAAATATGAGCTGAATAAAATAGTTTAGAAATTACAAAACATGTTTAGAACCCTTCTAGACAAGTCTTGTACTCCTTAACTTGATCTGGACTTCACCAAAACTCTGAATCCACAAGATCTAGTAAGAAAATCAAAGAATATGCAAAGATATGAAGAAAAGAACATAGACTCTGATTTAATCCGAAAAACAGGAGAATATGAGTAATAATCTGAGTTAAAAAACCCCCTATGATGATTTACAAACTCAGATATATGTATTAGCTTCAATCTCCAACAAACAGAACTTCAAAATATAATTAGACACTCAAAATATAAGCATTTGAAGCTTAAACTATTAAAGAGAAAAAGAAAAGAGAAGCAAGAGCTTCTCTAACTACTTTGATCTGAATTCCCCTAACTCTCTTTGTGTTTTTAGTGGTTTCTTAGCCCTTTGCAGACAACCTGGACCTCCCACATGTGCTAGCAGACAATGGAATTAATTGGAGACACGCCAAGTTTGAAATCTGCAAAATTTGAAGCTGAAATTGTTGACTCTGTGCACAATGGTACCCCACCATCATACAACAGCACCCTCACAGGGTGCCGTTATAGGTCAAATTCTGGACCCTTCAACGCCCTATTCTTCAGACAATGGCACCCTCTCATGGTGCCGTTATGGGGCAGAACAAAGAGATTTCTTCCAAGTTTTTGTTCCAATCTTCATCATTAAAATCCATTATGCAAATCAAACATAATAAGGCATTAATTAAACAATTAAACACTAAATTAAGGGTTATAATTCAACAAATTAACCATTAAAACTATATCAATTTAACCCCTATCAATTCCCCCACACTTAAGCATTTTCTTGTCCTCAAGCAAATTAATTCATCATCTAGTTCATAATAGGATATAAATATAGCAAAAAAATTCAGAATTTGACACCACAATTATTGAAAATGCTTTCTCGATCCCTTAAAAAATTTTGATGCATGGAAATGTTATAAGATTGATAAATTGTATCAATTCGAAAATGCATTTAATTCAATTCATCCTTCTTCAAGTGTCAACCTAATTTAAGAAATCAATTCCACATGTAAAAGGCTATTAACTAAGTTTAATGCATCAACTTTTTAACATTTCCACATCCTTTTGAAACAAAAATTAAAAAAAAATAAATGAATCACCTAATTAATTAAATTCGCAAGCAGAATAATTGAGAGGTCACTTCAGTCTTTTTACTTGAAGGTGAACATTTTGTCGTGAACACCCTTCAGTTACTCAACTGTTGTCACAATAACTCAACTGACTATTATGTCCCACTCATAATTTCAAATCCCATACACATGTATTTTATTTTGTTTCTTTTCTTTCTTCTTTTTTCTGTTTTTTTCTTTTATTTTCTTTTTTTAAATACACATGCACAAGATTGGAATCAGAGGAGTAGTTCTGCTTACTTATTTAACTAATTAACTAATTATTCTTATTTTTTCTCTTTAAGGTTAATTCCGGTTCTTTTTCCTTGAATGAGGTTAATGTCTTAAAAGACATCACAAAATTACTCCGAAAGTTGCATTTTATATGTGGAATATCCTTCTAGCCTTAGGTATCTACCTTCCAAATTATAAAATGAATTAAAGGC
>JAOXYD010060669.1:0-12980 GCA_028565735.1 Pinacopodium congolense
AATTTTTACTACTATATCACATATTGTTATATAATTAATATTATGAAATTTTTATCCCAAGATTATTTTTAATACAACTATTATGAATATAAATATACATTCTATAGTTAATTTAATTTAGAGTTTTAGATTAATAATTTTGTTAAGTTATAAGTAATAAATAAATAAATTAATTGAAGTTAATTATCTCATTGAAATGATTATTTTATTTATTCTTAATTATGAAAATTTTATCCTAATAATTTTCATTTTTTTCAAAATACCCCAGGTGTTTTTTATTCTTTTAAAAAACTCCCTATATATTTTTATTTTTTTCAAACACTCCCTTTATAGTAATTGTCACATCAGTTGCCACATCACCTTTCACGTCAGCACAACTGTATAGTCACCTCTGCCTCGTTAGTACGACCAACTCACCTTGTCAACAGCCACATAAGCACAAAATAGGTTTAGGGGGTACTTAATAATTTTGTTAAAATACAAGAAATCTGAGATATTTTTAAAAATATAGGAGAATATTTAATAAATCATAAAAATATAGGGGAGCAAAAGGATATTTACCCAAAAAAAGAAAGACATAAGCACCTGCATATTTATGAAAAAGAAAACAGGCCTTTATCCAATTAAGAATATTAACCTTTTGCACTTAAGTTCAATTATTATATTAACTATTCTTTGAGTAATTTCAAATAATATCATGTTTAAGTTAAATAAAGTTTATTTTTGTAAAAAATAACTCAACACATTAATAATGATAATATAAAAAATAAATGAAACGAACTCAAATTTTTTTAGAACTTTAAATAAAAATTTGTAGGCAAACTATAGCAGTTACTGCTTCATTACATTCTACGAACTGAATGTACATAATAGATGAAGATACAAAAGCTGAAACTTGTGGTTAGCATGAAACTATACCGACAATGCAGAGTCTTCCAGTTTGTACAATAACTCGTATAATCAATGCCATTATCTTTATGCTAAGAAATTTAATTTATGATTCATTTAAATTTTGTATCTTTTATAGTGACAATGCTTTAAGCGGATTTTGTTTGCTTTGATTCTAAAGGATAAACGTTGAACTCAGTAATCTCACATTTGTACGCTAGTACTACTATGCCGATATAAATTTGCAATCTTGCTATGCTATCAACCATTAAAATCATTTTTCTTTTTTCTATATCAAAAGTTATAATTTGTACTTACTATGAAGTCTATCTTTTTATAGCATGAAACTTCACGCTAACAAGAATTATTGATGGATCCTCAGCCTAACTTGTTATATATATAAATATAAATATATAAATATAGCTATATATATATATATATTCTTATATATACTGTTAGGAAATCACACAATTAACTCTCAGGAATGGATGCAATGTTTTTAAAATTGCTCATAGCTATAACATTTACGATCTAAAAGGAATAACAGAATTTTTAGCTTAGCAAGTCAGGATGCCAACTCACTCCTCTAGTCAACTTTCTCTCAGATAAGAGAATTCCTGCAACTCACTGAACTGTATATACCAGAAAATCTGGCAGCCAATTGGAGAATTGGTTGAATGTTTTCTATAGGAAGTTTCTCAAATTACGTCATCTGGAACTATCCAAATATCTGCACAGTAGGCTCTTAACTAGTTGCAAACTAAACATGTAAGTTATCTTGATATTCTAGGATTTGCCAACAATTCCCAGCTATTGAAAATTGTAATGAGATTGTTCTTCCTTATTTAACTGCTCTTTCATTTGCAATTAAGATAGGGTATTGCATAGATTTCTTTTGGAGATGTACCTAAAATCTTTTAGCTCCATGAGAGCACATTATTTATTATTAATTCAATTTTTTAAAAATTAAAAAAAACTCTTTTTCACTACAAATATCTTGCCATTTTTTGAATGTTAACCTAATGGTATTGTTTTAAATTATGTTGAAATATATTAAGAATACACGAAATATAAGAATACACTTGTTTTAGTTTACATAAAATAGACATGGTTAAGATAAAAAATTAATTTCTTCATCTTAATAAAACCAAGAAACTTTTAATGATCTCTTTAAAAGTTTTAATCAAGCATATTATTCAGACATATTTTAAACCATTAGTTACAATATGCTAATTTATTTATACGTTAATAATATTTTCTCAAACTATTAACTATAATATACTGAAACTACATATCAAGTAGCATAACATTAATGTTACTATTAGCACCTTAACACATACAAGCACTTGTAACTAGCTAGAGGATCACTTTGGTCTAAAGCTTAGTTGGATCAAAGGCATGAGGGATGATCATGTGAGTTTTAATTCTAATTTCAATTTACGTCTATGCCTCACAAGTTTTGGGCAAGTGCATCAATCATTTTGTAGTATCTAAGTTAGTAGAGTATTGTTTTTATAAGGATTTTAGTGAATACTAGTTTAAACTATCAAATTATTATTTAACCTAAGAAGCAGTTGATTAGGAAATTAACTACTAAAATCCAAACTAAATTACGAATCTAATTAATCAAATAGACAGAGTTATGAGAAGAACAACACGAATGCAATTAGGTTATGTTACCTAGTGTTAGAATTCCATTAAAATTTTCTTATATTAAGATAATTAACTTATTTAAGACAAATTGTAAGTCCTAAAGACACTAAATAAGGGGGGGAGGGGGGAAGTGAATTGGTTGTTCTAAAATTTTTCTAAACTAACAACATAAACTACTTTAATGAATTCCCAATATATGCAATCCCTACATTAAGATTCAACCTAAATGATATGTCAATGATTATGTTAAATGTTCACAAGATAATAATAAAAAAATAACACAATAAATGATAATTAAAGATTGCAAAGTAAGGAGGATACATAAGATTTTTATAGTGGTTCAACAATAATCTTAATTGCTTATGTCCACTCTCTAGCAATGATATTAAATGTTTCACTAAATCACAAAAATCAAATATAACTTCTTCTTTGGGTGAAGAGGAATATCTTTATTTAGAAGGTGAAGATAAATACTTAACCAACCTTTTTTAAGGAAAAGAAGGGCTTTTACAACAATTCCCAACCAATAAAAATCAAGCAGCCCCTTTCACAAGAACAATTACACCTTTAAGTTATTTTACTTGAAAGCTCAATATCTAAAGGCTGAAAATCTTGATGGTGGTGATGATGAGCTAGCTCCGAGCCTTACTACGTCTTTACATGATGATGATGAGGCTACATCTACTTAACCTCTTCCTCCTCCTTCTCCAGTCTCAATTGATAGCCGATATGGGATTACATCACTATGTAGAGATATTGATGGGCTACAAGACCTTATGACGTATCAGCACGAGGAGATTATTAGACTATAAGACATTATGACATGCTAGCATAAGGAGAATAACACATTACTTCATGAGCTTATCTCTTAGTATTTTGGACGTAGTTTGATAACCTTAATATATGACTTTTTGATTATTTATGTAAGTGATTCTTCCTTCTTATAGTGGTTTATGTTTATATTATTTCGCCTCTCTATTGTTTTTTTAAATGAACTAAAGTTTATCATGTGATGTTTTTTTTTGTGTGATTTTACATGTGTACATATTTAGTTTTATCTTTTTGATGATTCTAAAAAGGGGAGATATAGAAGTGATACTATATTCCATTTAGGGAGAACTATAATTTTTTAATATAATGCATGAATTTAAAGCAATTTATAGCTTTTAATTAATTTAGGGGAGTTTGTAAATTTTTAAATTTCTTAATAGAAAGTATGAAAATTGATGCATAATTGTGATAAAGGGAGTTAATCAAATTTGATAATTTTTATGTTGATGATAATTGTTGAATTTTTAAATAAATTTAAAGTTGTGTTTGTAATATTGATTTTGAAATAGTTAATTTATGTTGTTTGTGATATCATGAGAAGGAACTAAATTGTTGAATGATCACTATGTGATGTTATCTAAAATTGAATATCTTTGGAAAGATATATGGTTATTTATGGCCTTATACTTTATAATATCATATGGTTTTATCATTATCAATAAGAGGGAGATTGTTGAATAAAGAGAGGTTTAATTTTGTTTTGATGTTGATAAAGCAATCATTATACTAATGTTTGATATATTTAAGTGTTTTTTCAGATAGGTGTATGGATGATTGTTGTCGTGTATATAAAAGTAGAATAAATCTAGCTCCAACTTAGATCAAATCAAAGGGAAGTGAACCTTATTAACAAGTAGTATAAAATAGTAGAAACTGAATATCGTACCATAGGGACCAACATGCAAAAATATCAAATTAAATGATGTATGATTACTCAATTGATCAAGTTTTGATTGGTGTGAACAAGAATTAAAACAAACAGATAAAAAATATGAAAAAAAATGCAAACTATGAGCTCATTGCGACTAAACTTTACCAAAGGATAAAAATTGGCTAAAGCCTTGGATTTCAATGGGTTAATCCCTTAAAACTAACGGCGGTGCATTGATTTAGGATTTACTTTACTAAAACAAGATATAACAAATGTTCATGGAAACTCTTTTCTCTTTTACACTCAAATTACATATTTTATTCATAAATAATTTGAAATAAAAGGTATGAATTGCAAGAATCCTAAATCTAAGTTCATTTAATCTAGAAATCCTCACATAAGTCTTTAAAGTTGGTCTACTTTTAGACTCAAGTGTATCTTTCGATAATTAAGCACCAATGGTTATGGATTTTCAATTACCTAAGGCTTTAATCTTGGTGATCAAGCTAAATTAGACAAAACAAACCTTCAATTAAGGTAAAAACCCATCAAAACAATCTATTCATAACTTAATAATTATCTTAACCTTAGCCAAAAACAAATTACTCATACAGATTCATTAATAGAAAATAAGCTAACGTCATAACAAGCATATCCATTAAATGAATCAATAAAAATGAGTCAATACATGGGTTAAAACAAAGAATACAAAATACCAAAAAAAAAGATAGACACTCCCTTAAGATTTTTAGATGATTTCATCACTTGAATGCTCTTAAAAACACATATTAAAACATATCAAAACCTAGATAGAAAAATAATGGAAATACCTAACTATTATGATGCTTGATGAGAATTTTCTCTAAACACTATGTAATAATGACATAATTAAGAATATATATATTTCTCTACGTGGCTGTTAGAGTTTAGGGAAATTTAAGGAGTAATTTGACTTAATTTACCTCTAAAAATCATAAATATGATGCATATAGTAACCTAAACAATGGTTGAGTATTTGCAAAATGTCAGTTGAAATACCATCGTTTAACACCCAAAAAAAAAGTACTTTAACAATGGATTTTTAAGAGTTAAACCATGTTGTTCAAGGTTTCTAGCACCTACCTTTTAGCTCTTGTTTTACACTCCCCTTGCTACTTTTTGCTCTAATTTTCCCCAAATCTAATTCATAATCTCTAAGAACATCATAAACCTAAAAGTTAGCAAAAAGAGTTTACAAATGATGCAATTTATGTATTAAATAGGTAAAAACACAACATATCATGCCTTAAAATCAATGTAAATAACCTGTTAATAACACCTCTACATTTGAATTATTGCTTGTCCTCAAGCAACTCATTTAGGTACTCAAAAGAACATCTTCTAAGTATGATTAAAGATTAATTAAACATCTTAACATAAATCATTTAATTAATATAGCCAATACAATCTGATTCAAGGTTGATCATGGATTACAAATATGTTTATTATGTATAGCAAAATCTACTCCTTATGCATTATACTAGATATTAAGAAATTTGCATAGATCATTATGCAAACTTGTCACAGAGTAATAAATTAATGTAAATCCTTAATCCATTAATTCGATTATGAAAGATCCTCTAAAAATGCTATGCATCCAAACATTCATATTGATTCACAATTTTACTCAATTTACCTCATGCCTTTTTCAAACTTCAACTCAAATCATAAAAATCAACCATATATATAAAATGAACATATCAAAGCAAAACACAATCATGCACTTTATTGATTGAGCATTTTAGGCTTGTTTGGAAAGTCATTTGGTCTTTTTACATGAAAGTGAACACCTTATCATAAACACCCTTAGTTACTCAACTTAGTCACCTCACACCAACTTACTAACACTACTCTTTAATTTTGACCTTTTTATTGGGAAAAAACCAACATAGCAAATTATTGTTCTTTTATTTAAATTTTTATAGAAAAAAATTGCACTTTATACATAAAACATCATAATGATCATCAAATATTCATTTTCAAAAGTCATGATGCAAACCAAATGGCATTGTTCATCGATATTCACAACTAGCTACATAGACTTCCAAATTCTATTAAATAATTTAATTCATTGTGCATATCTTAATTTCTACTCCAAATGCACATAAAAATCCACATAGAGTTTCTTTCAACTTAGCATTATGCAAAAGGAATCCATTCCACCATATATTCACAACCATAATTAAGAAATCCATGATCAAATAAGAATTGGTCCATACTGACTATAATAGTCACATGCATCACATCAAGATATACCAATTAAAATTTAATTGGCCTTAGCATGATTTTCAATGAAGTATCCAAGTTAGCTACTTGAAAATTTGAAAAAATCCATGTGTGTATGTATGACTTAACATAAGTGTCACCTCATTCCCTCCCCCCACCCCCCAACAATTAATTTGAACATTGTCCAAAATGTTTACTATATCAAAATATAGCACATAAGGAAGGAAAAGAGATATGGAACTCCCCTGAAAAAGAAGACCCAATAACTCTGTGTAACCATCCTTGTAAGTCCTTATAAAAGAATCTAAACAACTAAAGGAAAAAAATCAAACTATAATGAAATGCAAACAAAAAAAAAAGTAAATATAAAGAAAAGCCTAAATCATATAAAAAACATGCTATACAAGTTAAAGAGGAGATGATGAAGGGTTACAAAAGAAGAGTTGCTCCTCAGTATCATCCACCAACTTTGGTATATATAACTTTTCCCTTTGCAAATTTATTTTAAAGGGTTTTTCATGTCCTCTTCTTAACTCAAGAACTCTAAATGGAAAGAAGATGATAACCTTGAATGGACCGTACCCCCTTGGTTTTAGTTTCCTTGGAAAAAGCGAAAGTCGGGAGTTATAGATTAATACCTTATTGCCCACTTGAAAGTCTTGATGTAAGAGCTACTTGTCATTCCATCTCTTTCATATACTCCTTATATAGCTTCAAGTTATGATAGCCCTCAAACCTGAGCTTATTAAGCTCATTAACCTACATATGCCTCTTATCATCTGCATGTTGCAAATGAAGATTTAAGAATTTTGTAACCCAATATACACGGTGCTCTGACTATATAAGAAGATGACAAGCTTTTTTGTATAATATCTTAAATGGTGACATACCTATAGGATTTTTAAATGCAGTTCTATATGCCAACAGTGCATCATCTAGCTTTAACAACTAATCCTGATTAAAAGCATTATCGATCTTTTCTAAAATTTTCTTCAGTTTCCTATTAGAGACCTTAACCTGCCTACTAATTTAAAGGTGGTATGATGTAGCAAACTTATGAGTCACTCCATGCTTAACTAGAAATAATCTAATAGCTTATTGTAGAAATGAGAACCCCTATCACTAATAATAGTCTTAGGTGTATTACAACGAGTAAAAATGTCTCTTTTAAAGAACTTGATGGCATTCCTAGCCTCACTTATGGGAAATTATTTTGCTTCAACCCATTTGTTAACGTAGTCCACTATAATAAAAATGTATTGATTGGAATATGATTTAAGGAATGCTCTCATGAAATTAATATCCCAAAAATACAAAACCTCATAAACTAGAATGTTAGTTAATGGCATGTCATGCTTCCTAATTATGTTTCCCACCCTTTGACATCTATCACAAGATTTGAGAAATGGATATGCTTCTCTAAATATGGTCAACCAACGGAAAGCACTTTAGAAGACTTTATGCATAATCCTAATTGGCACAAAATGCCCTCCAACCTCTCTATAATGCTAATAATGCAAAATAGAGGATATTTGCTCTTTAGGAACACAATGCCTAACCATCCTATTGATAGGAATGAATTTTTTTAAAAAATTTTGATATGTTTTTTCATTTGAATTCATTCTTATTTTTATGTTAAATTGCTCATTTTGTGTTCCTATTGATTTTACATATAAATATGACGACGGAATACAAAATTTGGATCAAAACATGTCTATTTCATGGTAACTTCATGTGAGCAACAAATTGGCTTAGAGAAGACGATATTCATCCATAAAACAAACTAGAAAATCTAATGCAAAACACATATTAAGAGGAGCCAAAAATATTTATGTAAGAACCAAAGTTTAAAGCTGTTAAAGAGAGTTTTGGCTAGCACATTTGGAGGCAAAGAAAGATGTCTAAATGTAGCTTTATTTGACATTACAATAAACTTTATTTAGTATCACATTTGGAGCTTGTGTTATGAAAAATTCAGTAATAGATTGGTGTTTAAGGGTTGTCCAAAATTCAGTCAACAAAGAGGTAGAAGAGCTGTCCAAAATGCACAGCATAAGAAGATATAAAGTTGTCCAAAATAATAGCCCAAGATGACATGAGGGTGGTTTTAAAAAGGGAGCAAAACGACAACAACTCATCCTTGAATATGATAGTATAATGGCAGGACATTTGGTGAATCCTTCAATGAATATAAAGATGGCAGCAACTCCTCCATTAAACAACAACACATGCAGGTAAGGAGTTCCATTCTAGGCTGTCTAAAATTGTAGCTTTTTGGTGTTTAAGAGAGGAGAAAATTCCAGCTTATATTCCTTCCATATAGCAGCAGCTCTTGCTTTAAATGGAAAAACTTAAGGAGTTTAAGCTCCCTCAATTTGGTAGTAACTAATTAACAATACGTCAGCTTTAATGATCATGAGTCTAGCATTTTGTAGCTTGGTAGAGCCCTCCTTACTCACCCAAAGTGAGCAACATTTTGATATCAAGTGAGTACATTTTAAGGGCATGTGACAATGCTTTATCAAGGTAAAAACAAGTCTTTCTTATCTTGGAAACCACCACAACCCTAAATATATAAGGGGGAGCTGCAAAAATGAGGGGTGTGGATGGCTTCAACAAGTGGACAGCTAATGGAATGGGGGGAGCAATGTGTTTAAATGTAAAGACCTTGAGAAGCTCTCCATAAAGATGTGTCGGCATAAAGCTTGAAGAAGCTCTCTTTGGAGACAGATGACATAGCCACTTGAAGCTTTCTTGGAGGAGTCGACTTGGCGCTCTCCTGCACAAGCAACATCCATAGCCCACCATTTATGAATTAATTGAAATGTTACACTGTTCATCCACACCCTTTTTGTCTTTTCCCATATTTTGCTTTATTATCCAAATTCGTGCTTGCTTTTCTTCATGTCTGAATAGCTTGTTTAGTTAGTTTTAATTTTCAATTGCTTTCTTATGCTCTTTTCCTAATGTTATGCTTTTTTAGTTTATTAGTTCAATGTTTTTCTTTCTTATGTAATGACCTTTGATCTTTATGTTATTATGTTTATTTTTATCAAGTCTTAAGCTTTATTTCCTTGTGTTTTCATTTATACTTTATGTCTTTGATTGATATATGTTTGGTAGTTTAGATTCATGCATTTCTTAAGTTTTAATTCATTTAATTTCAATTTTTATTTAATTTATAGTTTCTGGAATTTTTGTTAAGTGTTTTCATTTAATTTTAGTTTAATTAGGTTTTAGTTAATTAGGTAATAGGTTAATTAATGTGTGTTTGTGTTAGTTTAAGTATTGTTTTGTGTTTTTCATTTAGTGTGTTAGTTTTCTAGCTTTAGTTTTATTTAATTAATTATGTTTTGTGTTTATTTAATTTTTGTTTTGCTTAATTTAGTTATGTTTAGGTTGTTCAGTCTTGGGTTGGAAGATATTAATGGGATTTTGGCTTAATAATTGTGAGAATTGACGTGAATTTAATTGGGTTTTGTGATTTAGGTTAGGATTGAATTGGGATTCCGTATAAGCGTCATGAATTAGGGAAAAATTCTTAGGATTGGCCATCCTAGATATAATTTCTAATTAAATTGATAGGTAGAGGCATGTAATATGTAATCGTCCGTAGCTAATACCACAAGTGGCAATAGGTTAAGCAAGTTTTTAAATAAACTTACTAATTAATTTAGGATTCCAATTCTTTAAGTTACACAATTCGAGCTTACGAGCTTGTGGCTTAGGTTAGCTATTCCCCAATGTTTTAAAGCTGTTTTATCATTAAATCTAAAGAGCTGATTCTAGGTTGCCTCATGATTAGGAATTCGTTTTCTATCGTATATGACATATCTAAAATTCGAGGAACTGAGATTTTGAGAACTTGTTCGAACCTATAGACTAGCATCTTAGACTAGTCACAACTTATCTGTTTCGAGGACCAATTATAAGTTCAGAATCCCATATTTATCTTCCACCCAGTTTTTGTATTTGTTATTCGCTTTTCTTGTTTGTTTGCTTTTGTTCCTTTATTGTCTTTAGTGTTTAGATTTAATTTCTTCGCATTCAGGGTTTTTGTTTTTCCTTTTTAGGCAACACTAAATTGGATTTAGCATACCTTAACTCCTTATGGGATCGACCCTGATCTGCTATACCTACTAGTTAGTTTAATTAGGTATTTTATTATTTGGTAGTTCGTGACAAACTTACCAAATTTTTTGGTCGTTGTAGTATAGTGGTGAGTATTTCTACTTGTCATGTGGACAACCCAGGTTCAATCCCTAGAAACGACGCCAAAAATTTGGTAAGTCTATAACGGACTACTAAATAATAAAATATTTAACTATCCTAACTAGTAGCTAGAGCAAGTCAGGGTCAATCCCACAGGGAGTTAGGATATGTTAAAGCTAATCTAGTGTTGCCTAAAAATGAAAAACAAAAACCCTAAATGCAAAGACATTAAAATTAAACACTAAAGACAATAAAGAAACAAAAGAAAACAAACAAGAAAGTAAATAACAAATACGAAAGCTGGACAGAACATTAATTCAGGATTCTGGACTTAGAATTGGTCCTCAAAATAGATAAGTTGTGACTGGTTTAAGATACTAGCCTATAAGTTTGAACAAGCTCTCGAACCCTCAATTCCTCCAATTTTAGATAAATCCTATATGATAGAAAACCTACCCCTATCCACAAGGCAACCTAGAATAAGCTCTCTAGATTAAATGTCACAATAGCTTTAAAACATTAGGGAATAGCTAACCTAATATACAATCTCGCAAGCTCAGATTGTGTAACTTAGAGAATTGGAATCCTAAATTAATTAGGTAAGTTTATTTACAAACCTACTTAACCTATTGCCACTTATGGTATTAACTACGGATGATTACGTATCACAAGCCTCTACCTATCAATTTAATTAGAAATTATATCTAGGATGGCCATTCCTAAGAATTTTTCCTTAATTCATGACATTTATGTAGAATCCATATCCAATCCTAACCTAAATCACAAAACCAAATTAAATTCAAGTCAATTCTTACAATTATTAAGCCAAAATCCCATTAATATCTTCCAACCTAAGATTAAACTACCTAAACATAACTAAATTAAGAAAAATAAAAATTAAATAAACACAAAACGTAATTAATTAAACAAAAATAATGCTGGAAAATTAAACACACTAATTGAAAAACACAAATCAATACTTAAACTATCACAAACACACATTAATTAAACTATTAATTAATTTACTAAAACCTAATTAAACTAAACTTAAACGAAAACTGTTGAACCAAAGGAGGTTCCACTTTGTTTTGATGATGACAAAACATCTTTTCTATTAATATTTTTGTTTAAGTGTGTATAAGGACAAGTATGATTGAAAAGAGACCATTTTGAAGTGTATTTGCGCGAGAAGAATGTTGATACAAAGTTTGATTGTCTCAAATAAGGATAGATCGGTCGACAGAATGCACACCAATTAACTTAATACACTTGCTGAAGAGAGCATCGATAGACCGAAAGAAGATTTATCGATCAAACCATGGAACTGCTCAATTGAATGAACACTTTCAGAAGATCTATTGACTGAATAAAAAGACCAATCCACCAAACAAACATCGGCAGACCAAATAAAGCTACTGGCTGATCGAATGAAGAAAAACAACGAAGACTGGTCAACTGAAGGTGTATATCGATCGACTGAATGAAGAATATTACATAGCAGATTATCAAGAACGGTCGTATTACACAATGGTCACAAAAGATATACAACGATTAAGAGAGCTAATGAGAAGATGAACGTTGGAGATTCTATCCAACAACTTATTAATTCTTGTTTATAGTATAAATAGAGATTAAGCAAGGAACTCTCTACACATGTTTTTAGAACGAGTTTTCCATCAAAGTTTAAGAGTTTTATACTCAAGTTGTGTGAGTTATAAGCCTGTGTAATGTTCGTACATTTGAATTCTATGAGGTTATTCTTGAGCCTTTAAAAAGAAGAGTTAAGAGGTTATTCTTGAGCCTACAAAAAGTATTTTTCAAGAGGTTATTCTTGAACCTACAAAAAGTATTTGTCAAAAGGTTGTACTTGAGCCTTTGAAAAAGTAAAGAGGGTTATGCTTGAGCCTAAAGGAGTTTGTAAATTAAATTTAAATTTTCATTGCTTATTTCATCTTCAATAAAGTAAAATTTTATTTTCATTTTATTTATTTAATATTTATTTTAGGTTCTGCAAATTTATTGAATTTTTTATGTGATTTTTGCTTAAATTTTTTAGCACCTAATTCACCCCCCTCTTAGGTGTCATTTAGGACCAACAAAAACTCTAAACAAAAATTCTAGCAACTATAAATTCAATAAAAACTAAAATTAAAGGAATTAAATCTTAACAAAATAAATGAATCTAAACTACCAAACATATATTAATCAAAGACATAAAGCATAAATGAAAACATAAGGAAATAAAGCTTAAGACTTGATA
>JAOXYD010060680.1:0-12980 GCA_028565735.1 Pinacopodium congolense
ATCACAATTTAACACAATTTAAGTACCTGTACATAAAAATGGGAATGAATTCACATGAAATAACATATAAAAACTTAACCAAATTCATTTTTATCACTAACATCAGTGATGCTCTAGTCCTCCACTTTTCCTACCAGAGTAATAAATCAAAGGAGACTTTGACCAATTCTTCATATGTCTCATGGTTGCCAAAAATTTTAGGATACAGTGAAGCAGTGCTAATTTTAAAGAGATGATCAATATGGAGCCCTTTGATGCTTTAATATTATTTAAATGGTGCTAGCTAAAAAATCACACGGGTGGTTCACTCAAGAGAGTTAGTACTTCTTCTGGTGAAGGGGACACAAGTGAAGAATTATAAGATAGTGATGAATTTGATGAAGAGGACATAGGTGATGCTAAAGCCAGACTTTCCTCAAGCACTATACCACCTACGATTATGGACCATGATCAGCTAAGTGCCTAACTAAAGGCCTCACACCTAGAGATGAAAACTATCAAGCAAAAAATGACACCAGATGGCCTGAGTTTCAACAGTTGCAGCTAGCGAGATGGGAAGAGTAACAAAGATAAGGATAAGAGGATAAGAGGATCTAGCAAGAGAGATGGGAGCAGTAGTAGACATAGTGGTAGCAATACATGTAGTTTTATGCTTTACCATCACCATCGCCAACAGTGAACTGATGCGAACCATGGATTTTAGGAGAGTCAGTTGGTTTTTATTTTTCTTCTTTCTTTTCTATTATGTTCTTATTTTTAACTTTGCCTTCATTTCATAGTAGTTAGTTGATTTGTAAAAGTTAGTTTCTTTATTTTTATCTTGTTTTATTTTTCCTATCTTAATCTAGTCTTTTAAAAAGCTTATGTTTTATGTTGTTCATTATGTTTCAATCATAAGCTTTGGATCATCAACCTTTAATGACATGGATTCCACTTTAAGCCACCATAATCATGCTTCGAATGGACTTTATTACTCAAGGGAGTGTTATTCTCTTTTCATTCTCTTACTTTTCATGCACTTTATTTCTTTTAGATCTTCCAAATTAAGGACAATTTGGTTTAAGTTTTTTTTTTTTTTTGAGGGAGGAAGGGGGAGGGAGTTGAATATGACATAACATATCGTACACTACCACACTTAATTTACTAGATATCCAATGGGAATGACTTGAATATCCCATCTTGAATGATTAGAACTGAGGGTTAAGTATTAATTATAGTTTTCTAATTTCAGTAATTTTTTTTAATCTTGTGAGAATTGAACAGTTCTTGATTGATTTTTGACCAAAACTTTTCGTTTCTTCTTTTTTTGATTTTATGTGATTTACATGTGATCTTAGGCACTTTTGTGTCTAATGTCAAGTTTCTAATGTTATCGCATATGTACTATTGTGTGAATTTGTAATAGGCTATGTTTTTAATAAATCAAAAGTGTATATATGCTTAATTAAAGTGAGTGAACAGTCACTCCTTTGGCTTCATACCGATAAAAAGGTTGAAGTGTGTGAGTGGAACTAGTAGTCATTTGTAATTGTGAGCTAGCTGAGTAATCAGAGGTGTTCATGGCAAAATATTCACCTTTGCATTAAAAAGCTAGGTGACATTACAAACAAGTTTTAAAGGGTAATTGAGTTGAGTAATCAGGGTACATTCATGATAAAATGTTTGCACTCATGTCAAAAGACAAGATAAACCCCCAAAAATTACTCCAAAATAAAAAATTAAGTTATAATTTGTATTAATGATTATTTCCTTGAACAGGTTTGCATGATAATCTAAGTGAGATTTTATAGATTTTTAATATTATACATTGAAGCATGCCTAGTTACTAACTGTATAATTGGGTGTGTGACAACCAAATTTTTATCATAAGAGAATTATGATTTATAAGCTAAACAAAAAGCATTGATTGAATTTGTTTATGCTCAATTAATTTTCAACTCTTAATCGATATTGTTCAAGTAGATGTCTAAGTCATTGCTTGAGGATAAGCAACAGCTTAGGTGTGAGTATTTGATATAATATAATTCATGTAATTTAAACATGATTTGGTAATAGTTATGATGAGTTTTAAAGCAAAATCCATTTAATTCTTATGCATATTAAGTTAAATCCTTTAAATGAGAGGTTACTTAGTTGCTTTTATGTTTGATCACATTTTGTAGGACTTTAAAGAGAAAAAGGAGATATGGAAGCAATTTGGCAAGTAAGTGCATCATGTTAGAAAGCTCCATATGAAGTTTTATGATTATCAGAAGAGTGGGGAAGCAGTTAGAGAAGAAACATTGAAGGAGGACAAAGTTGGAGGACTCATAAATCTTGATAGAAAATCTCGCAGCCAGACTCTTGGTCTTAAGCCTAGCAAGGCCCCTTACATAAATAAGGCTCCTATGGCTATTTTGAGGTATTCTTTTGCCTCCAAACCCTTCTAATTAGCCACCAAGGAAGAGGAATCAAGTCCAAAGCCATCTCTAAGGGGTTTTGCACAATCTAGAAAGAGAGGAAGGATCCAAGCGCAAGAAATAAAAGATCAAGGATAGGAATTTACATCAACAACCATAAAAAAGTTAAGGATTTAGATCAATTCATTATGAGCTTTTTTTTTTCATCCTTCTTCTGATTGATTGTTTTTGTTAATCATACAATATGAATTTTATAATGTAGTATTCTTTACTATTATTAACTTAACTCTTGATATCTGGATTTGACGTTAGAATTGTTTATGGATATTAATGACTTTGGATTTAAATGGTATTTGAACATAAAATTTGATTCCAAAACTTTAATTTGTGTATGATTGATTGAAAAATCATTATATTCTTTAGATAATTCTGTAAGCGATATCCAAGTTAGGTGTAAACTTAGCCAAAACATTAGGTCTTATGGAGCGAAATAATGAATTTAATCAATAGGTTAGAATAAAGAGAACTTTCACCTAATTTATTTAATGAAATAAGATTGCATAACTCAAAAGAGAGTGTAATTTACCTTAGAGAATATACAGTTTAATAAATTAAGAAAATGAGTTAAATCAAGTTAAATAATGAATATGAATACATCTTAGAAGGATTAATTACTTAAATCTTAACTTTATCATTGAATGTTACTTCTTGTAAGTTTGTTTAGACAATTTACTTTTACTTCTTTCATTTATTTTCTTTATTAAACTAATCAATCATCTTTCCATATGATAGGCTAGTTAATTTAAATTAAGATTCACTAGTAATAGCGTTTCCTGTGGATTCAACATCTGGATTCAAATTTACTATATTGCAATCAATAGTTACACTTACCTATTTATATGTTGTGGTATTATTATTTGTTTCTTGGATATTTATTAAAAAAAAACTTAGGTACACTACAAGCACATCAAAGAAGTTGTGGAAACGGATAGGCTTACAAATGGATAGTTTAGCAACCTTTAATGCATGTATTTATATTAAATAAAACTAACTAAAAAATCTGTCCACCTACAATCCATACTGTAGAATTTTTAATTTCAATTAAACTTTAAATACTTATTATAGACATTGGAAATAAAACAAAATCATCTGCATCCTTCTATTATTGACGGAGGTTGGAAAAGTACGAGGAAGAAGACCAAAATTAGATGCCAACTTTATTTAACATAGTGAGACTGGTGAAGATATTTTCTCAACATATAACCTATCATTACTATAATTTAGAAACTGCTTTGATATAACTTTAGATTAATTTTTAGGTTATACAACATCTGTACATCTACGACGGCACTCAAACATCAATTACGGTCACTGAAGACCATATGCATATGATAGGAGCGAGGATGAATGTTAACAGTAGGGAACTACATGTATAGGAAAATATCCAGGTTCATTTCATTTTGACCATACGGACGATGTGTTTCATGTTCAAGGAGTGAAAACCTTAGAATTTCAAAAGGATATGGGGAGTTGTTACAATGTTGCATTAACTACACAAAGTTTTTCCATTTACCAACTGCACAACTTGCAATATCTTCGTTGAATGGGGTTGGATGTCATCAAGTTCTAGTTGCAACCATAATGAAAAAAAGTTATCATTGGCGAACACATCAATGAAAACACCAACAGATGCTGGACACCAACATATGGAGAATTCGCGTGTAGTAGAAATATATCGGAAAAAGAACATAATAAAAACAATCACAAAAATAGCAATTGATGGTAGGGAAATCGATCAGGTAGCACACTATAAAATGGATTTTTTGCAGTTAAAAAAAAAGACGAATCACTGTGGGGGGTGACATAACTAAGGCCGACTATGATCCACACCTTGGTGTCTATGGCATTGGGCACCCAAACTAGGGGTAATGAATCGCAGAACAATACACTGTTGAGTGCAACGGTAGATTTGGCTTCGAATATAACATGAGGGCGACAGGGAGATACCTAGAAATGTGGTGATATTTTGGCAGATTAACAACTATTTGTGATTAAATCTGTGTAGGGCCAAGGATGTGGGGGCTGAGGTAGAGCAGCCAAAGTGAGAAGGTTTGAATAATGGGAACAAAGAAAATGGTCTTACAAATGTAGATGCTAGTAAGATCGCATCAAACAGTAATTCTAATTGTATGGAAAACGTTGTATAGAAAGATTTGAACACTAAGGTTTATGCATTATCCTGATAAGGGTGATTCTAATTATATAGTTCACTTTCTTCTACATATGGCACATTCAAATCCACGGTACGATCCAACTCCTAACTCATTGCCGCTATTTTTATACTCGTACCATTTGTGTCAATTGTCACTTTATTCAAACTGTTAAGAATGTTCATCCAGTGATGATTATTCAATTAATTAAATTTATATTCATGTACTAGGATGCTATTCATAATGATGGTTGCATGCTGAAGTTTAGTGATGTTATGACCTATTTCAACAAAAACACCCGATTGACAGAGTTTCAATCTTTAATTCGCTAGCACCATACATTAAAACATTTATTTAGTTCTTTGGGTTAGTTTTTTTATTTTTTTTGCTTTCACTATGATAGTTTTTCAAAGGCTTCATTGTAGTTTTCTTGAAAGGGTAGACGCCATAACAACTATCCACAAATAAAATATTTCTTTCCCTCAAAATTTTCGGTGAGAATGTGCATGTAATATTTATTCCTGCATACAAAGTCCAGACCGTAAGGTATTATTAGGGAAATTTAATAAATAGCTAACGATCACATTTTGTTATCTGATACTCTGATGTGTATGATATTGTGTCCAGGTAGATGCACCCAACATTTTGATATTTGATTCTAGTAAAACCTAAGAACCAAAATAAAAGATTTTGTTGCATGAGGATTGGTACAAATATGACAAATATATCTAGGATCATGTAACTAACATTAATGCAGTTTATTGCTCTCATGAAATCCTTGTTTCACTTTGCAGGCACTAGTTTTTTCAGAAGTGGTGTCAGATGTGGGTTTGAATAATTCAAAAACCCTATCATCCATTCCTTGCCCTTTTTTTCCAATTGTGTACGAGCCAAACTTTCCAATTTAGAGGAACAGCTGTGTTGCCGTATTATACCCACATTTCCAATTTCAAATATTACTAGTATGGTCATTGGATTTCAGTATTGTTTTATGAGAAGTACTTGATTTGTTGGTGTAGAAATGATGGAGATACATACACGTACCCAGACACGAGATAGTGGTAAGCAGTTTTTCTCATATCCTAATCATGTATCAAATATCCGTTGGCAGAAGATGCTCAAATTTCTTCACATGTTGCTGGTTTCATTCCAATCATCTTTGTAAAAGCATTTTGTCCACTACATAAGAGTTTGACATTCGTAATCATTTTTCATGCACTTCCATACCAGGGAAATGAGTCAGTACTTTGTACACGAACATGCCTAGCTGTCAATCAGAATGATGTTCTAAGTCTATGAAAATATTACTGGGAAAGGGTGGAACAGATTTTAATTTAATATTTCGTTGGTTGTTTAAGTACATTAACGGTCACTTTCTACGTCCTATCTCTTCTTGTTCAACTCTCCTTAATGGGATTCGTGGGCAGAACATTGAGTGTGAGTGAAAAACAGATGACGTGTTTGCAATTTTTTCATCCAATTACAAAGCAATTATTCCAAACCAGTTCTACAATTTCCCTAAATGTTTCTAATTCGGTGTGTCTTTTAACCAAATCTACAAATCTATCACTTCGTATTAGTTGTCTGACACTTGAAAAATTCGATTAATGAAATTGCAAATCTAATCCTCTATCGAGCCACATTTGTTCCAAGAAGATGGTTTGTGTTACTTCAACCACGCATGATAATGTCACATGCCCCTTAAAATTTGAACAATAACTGCATTTGTAAACAAACAAATAATGTTGTTAGAGAGAACTTGATCATTTGTGATAAGAAGCATAGTGATAGTTAAAATTGTTACATATAATTATCAAACAAATTATTGTCATGTTACTTCTATTTCGTGCATGAATATGTTAAACCCTTTTCAAGGATTCATATGAAAAAAGTTGGTGCATAGGGTCAATCAGTTGTATCCTCTCCCACATTTCTATTATTTTTTAAGGCATTTTAGTATATTCAAGGTGACCAAAATTCTTAGTTGTTGATAGAAATTTCAATTTGAAATGATCCATCATTGTGTATATGAATGTTTTTCATTTGTTCAATTCACTTAATTTTCATTTGTCGATTGAAATATGCCTTAATGATGTGGTATATTTAATATATAGAAGTTTGATCTTTTCCCAACTATTTCCCACGGTAACAAATTCTTTGTGGTTAATGTGTTGCAAAGTATCTAACCAAATGTAGATTGAATTTTTCATCAACGTTTATACTGATCAAACTCATTTTGCATTCCTTTTAAATAACAAAAATTACTCTAAATCACATAAATATACTACGAAATGTAATAAATAATTGCATTAATAATATTAATTTGTTAATTTAAAATAATATGTTATTCCTTCACATTCTTCACGAACTTTAAATTTCACCCATGTTCATAAGTTCTTTTGGATTCAAGTGAACTGGAAGTGTTTTTTTCAAATTATTATTGTTATAATCTGTAATTATTCATATGTTTCATACATGTTAATGTCATATTTAAATTCTTAGAAGTGGGTTTTAAAGGCCATTATAGTTAATGACCTTTAAAAAATTTTAAAAGTTCATAACTGGATTGTCCACAAAAAAATATCACAACTACTGTACTCTAACCAATTTATGATGCCAGAAACAATATTCATTCATATTCATGCCAACAAGTACGCGTTATAAAATTGCCCATGGCTAGAAACATTCATCACCGTGCATTTGTCATCTAAATAACTGCTCGCAAACAAGTATAGAAATAACATGATTTAATAAGCAAAAAAGATATTATTCACATGTAAGAAACAAACTTCTTGTCAAACATAAGCTCGATAGAAATATATGCTCGGAAATTATAAATACTAATATAACATAAAAAATTTTTTGGAATATCTGGTCATCAATGGTGATAAGAAATTTGTATAAGATAAATTTAAAAAAAGTGCTCGCAAATAGTGAATAAATTAATAACATGCATTGAGTGTATTGTTAATATGAACAGAAAATATGGGGAAAAAAAAAAGACTTGTTGTTTCAAAGCTCGACTGAAATATATACTTTCAAAAGGAGAGCAGCGTATCATAAAAACTCATTCAGTGAAAAACTTGGTTAGCAGAGGAAGATTTCAAAGTATTAGCATTCTTTAAACCAACATATTTAAAAGTCTGCACATAAAGAAAACTGGTCTTAGTCAATGGCTACTATAATAAAGTCATTATTTTCGAATTAATTTTCGCTGGGCACTTTCATTAAATGACATCAACATTTCCACAACTTGTTAGGGAAATGTAGAGAACTATCAAAGAAGCAGGAAATCAAGTTTCTCAATAAGGCTCTAAATACATTAAACTAGTTTACCTTCCGCTAAAACAAAAGATTCTCATTGGTAGTCCTAAAAAAAACTATCACCTACACAATCGATGTATGTTGACTTACTGCACGCCACTCCTATGTCATGTCATACTACTCCTATAAATTTTCATATGCCACCATTAAAATTTTGCCACGAATTGAATTATGTTTACTACACTTGACTCCAGTACACAAGTGCTTGTGAATCTCCCTTGGATGCGGCTTCTGTAAGACTAAATATATTAACAAATGTTATGTCCTATGTGATTAACCAAATATGAAGTTTCGAAGCCCATTCTCCCTCCCAGAACTCTAGTGCCTAGCACTTATAAACTTTGCACTCGTCATTATTTAATCTAAAACTTTGCTTTTAATCTCACTCTTACCACATTTTCCCCTTTTTATTGAATTATTCCGATAGGTGCCAAATTGATTTTTTTAATGCATATTTGTTATGTTTTGACCCTTAATTTCATGTTTATATGTTCAATTGATGCTTGAAAGTGTTTAATTTGCAGGAATTGGAGATTAATTGAAGATAGTAGCAAAAAGGAAGCAAAATTATCACTTTCCAAGACCAATATGTTGGTCTTAAGAGACCCACGTATTGCTCTATGTGACTCCCGTATATGTGCTGCAAGTCAGGACCTATACAACTGTTTTATACCATCATATTGCTTTGAGTCAGCCCATCGTATTGCTCCCAAGCAGACATATGACCACCAAATCTCAAAGATTGCAACTGAGGTGTGTTCTTCATTAATTCTTTTGTCTATAAGTGTTCAATGGACATGTCCTAAAGCTGTAAAAAAGGGAAAAATGACAGAAATATGTATGGAATCATCATAAATAAAATCTGAAAACTAGAGATAAAAGTCTCTAGCTTCTCATTGTTCTTAGAGTTCCTTAACTTCAAATACTTGTAATTCAAGTTTTAAGTTTTTTTCATCTTTGCTAAATGTTGAAGCTTGCTATTAAGACTCACATCGAAGTCTGGACACCATAATGTTAGGACAATTTGGTGTCAATTGCTCTAGGATTTTTGTATATTGTTTTTAAAATTTTTTAGATTTTTGTGCATTTATTTGCTATTTTTTCTATTGAATGTGATTTTGTTGCTTTTTGTTATCTTATTTTTGATCTTTGCTTATTTAGTTAGTATATTTCTTTTGTTTAGTTATTTTTCTTTTATTTCGTATGCATAATCAGAGCTAAAATCCTGATCATTTAGACTTCGATCTGGAGTTAGAGTGTACATTGCGTAAGAAAAAGAAATAATCGTGAGCGACTACGTCTGATCCTTTAGAAGTAAAATTTCTATTGACACAAAATCTAAACCTATAAAAATGGATCCCTAGGAGCATGTAGTTGATAGATCTAAACAAGAACCTAGAGAAATAACCATTATGGATCTAGCAATGGAAAATCGAGGTAGTCCTATAACTAGCATTGTTCAGTCTAGAGTCATAGTTCATTTCTATGGTTAGGTCATCACAATTTGGAGGTTCAGCTTTACAAAGATCTTAATGAAGACTTGTAAGATTTTTTGGAGTCTTATGATCTTTTTAAAAGTAATGGGATCTCTGATTATGTAATTAGGCTTAGGATTTTCCATTTTTCCCTTATAGACAATGCTAAAGCTTAGTTATTTACACTTTAACCTGTATCTATTACTACATTAGATGATTTAATGAAGCAATTCTTAGCTAAATGTTTCCCACCTACCAAGGTAGCAAATATGAAAATTGAGATTAGTTCATTTGTATAGTACGAGAATGAAAGTCTATACAAGGTTTAGAAGAGATTTAGGGAGATGCTTGCTAAATGACCTAGCCATAGACTTGGCATCAAGTGAACATTTTCTACACTACTCTTACACCTTCGACATGTAGCACCATTGATGCTATTACTGAAGGTAATTTTATAAAGAAGAATCCGTCTGAAGCCCACAATCTGATTAAAGAAATGGCTACAAATAGTTTTAAGTACAATTCCAAATGTCATCCAAGGAAATTACATCGTATTCATGTAATTAATGATATAGTAGCTCTTATAACTCAAACGGAAGTACTAAATAATAAATTTAATAGTTTGGTAAGTGGAGTTGGGAGTAGTAACCGTAGAGTTAAGAGTGAAAGTTGTGGTAGTACCTCCCATTCATCATTAGAGTGTCAAGAAGGTCATCCTTTTACTTGAGAAATAGAGCAAGCTCAGTTTGTTAGAAATTTCAATAGAGCAAGAGGAAACAATTATTCATACACTTACAATATTTGTTAGAGGAACCACCTAAACTTTTCATTAAGTAATAATCAAAACTACTAGCAATCATCCCAATCACCTCAAGCAAACCCTCAAAGAGTATCTTCACCTAGTTTGAGAGCTAATCAACCTCCAAGAGAGTTGCCTAGTTTTGAAGAGAAAGTTTTAAAATACATACAACCTAATGAGTCAAAGATGCAAAACCATGAGGCATCTAATAATTTAGAGATTCAGGTTAGGTAAATTGCATAACTCTTATAGGAGAGGCTACCTAGTAAGCTACTTAGCACTACTAAAGCCAATCTTGGAGCGCATGCTAAGGTTATTATCCTAAGAAGTGGAAAAGAGATTAGAGTGAAAGGAAGAAGGTCGAAGAGAAAGAAAAGCAAGTATTTGTGGAGGACAAAGATAAAGAGAAAGAAAAAAGGACATGAAAAAAGAGAGAGAGCCAATGACAGAAAAGAAAGAGTTTAAGAAGAAGAGAAGAAGAAAGGAAAGGAAGATGAGGGTGAAAGCTCTTAAAATCCACCTAGATTGTTTACTAATCCAAATGTGCAACCTTATAAACATAGGATTCCTTACCCTCAAAGGTTGAAGAATGCAATTTTCAATAACCAATTCAAAAATTTTTTGGAGATATTTAAGAAATTCCACATCAATATCCTATTTGTTGAGGCAATTTCTTAAATGCTCTTTTATGTAAAATTTTTAAATGAAATCTAGTCTAAAAAGAAAATATTAAAGGAGTATTAAACAGTTAAGCTTAATGAAGAGTGTTTTGTTATTCTTCTGAAGAAGTTACCTCTAAAGCTCAAGGACCTTGATAGTTTCACCAATCCTTGTATAATTGGTATCTTGTAGATATATAGGGCTTTGATAAATCTTAGAGCGTGCATTAATTTGATACCTTTATCTATTTTTGAGAATTTAGGATTACAAGACCCTAAACCCACAAAAATCTTATTATAATTAGTTGATAAATATATTACCTATCCAAGAAGAATCATTAAGGATGTTCTTATGAAGATTGATAAATTTATTTTTCCTATTGATTTCCTTGTCTTAGATATGGAAGAGGACAGGACAGTACAGTACCTATCATTTTGGGAAGGCTATTCATAACTACTACCAGGGCACTAATTGATGTTCATGGAGGGAAGTTCATTCTCAGAGTTTATGATAAGGACATTGAGTTCAATGTGTTTAGAGCAATGAAGCATCCCTCCACCTTGGATTCCTGCATCTTCATTAAAGTGAATTCCATTTAAGATGATTTATTTAAGTATCTGTGTTCAGATCCTTTGCCAAAGGCATTAATCTATTCATGTTCATTGGAAGTAAAGGAAGAGGAAGTAAAAGAAGTGTTGAAAGAATTATAATTTGGAGAGGAGACATCTAGTTGGATTCAATATAAGAGGTATGAACCTTTAGATAGACCAATTAAGTCCCTTCCTAAGCCATTCATTGAAGAGCCTCCAACTCTTGAACTTTAACCTCTTCCCTCATATTTAAAGTATGCCTTTTTATGACCTCCATCATAATTGCCTATGATTATCTCATCTTCATTAACTGATACGATGAAGGAGAGAATTATGAGAGTTCTTCGAGAGCATCAAAATGCTATAGGCTGGACTCTAACTGACATTAATGGATTAAGTCCTTCTATTTGCACTCATCAAAATATTTATAGAAGGAGGAAGCAAACTTTTAGTCCAACATTAGCATATAATTAATTCGAATATGAAGGAAGTGGTAAAGAATGAAGTCGTTAAGCTCTTAAATACTAGTATCATCTTTCCTATTTCTGACTCTTTGTGGGTTAGTTCAGATCAAGTGAAACCTAAGAAAAGAGAAACTACTGTGATGAAAAATAAGCAAAAAGAGTTAATTGCCACAAGAAAAGTAACTAGATGGCGTATGTGCATTGATTATCACAAGTTGAATGACATTACATGAAATGATCACTTTCCTTTACCCTTCATAGATCAAGTGATTGAGAGATTAACTGGACATAATTTTCATTGCGCCCTAGACATGTATAGTGGGTATTTTAAAATTCTTGTTGCCCCTAAGGATTAAGAAAAGATAGCATTCACCTGACTCATGGCACCTTGGTTTATAGATGCATGTATTTTAACTTGTTTAGTGCTCCTGTCATTTTTTAGTATTGTATGGTAGCAATTTTTTCAGATATGATAAAGACTTATATCAAAGTCATTATGGATGATTTTGTGATATTTGACACATTGCTTGATGTATGTTTGGAAAATTTGGAGAAAGTATTAAGAAGATGTGAAGATACCAACTTGGCCTTAAATTGGGCAAAATGTCATTTCATAGTCCAAGAGTGCATTGTTTTGGATTATAAAATTTTGAGTAAGGGAATAAAAGTATAACCAACAAAAGTTGAAGTTATTATATTGAAAATGTTGTTCAATGTGATTTCATGTCTCCTCGAGATATTTTCGACCCTTTAAGATTTAACAAACTGAAATGTATCATTGGACAAGGTTGGCCAATATAAACGTCACTCTAACACATTATGTACAATCCTAATGAGTCCAAAGTTTAGGGTATCGACTTCATTGGACCTTTCCCTATATCAGGGTCTAACCAATAAATCTTAATGGCTGTGGATTACTTAAGATCAAGATAGACAAACCCTTATGATGTGACCAAAATTTTTCCATTTGATACTATCAAGGTGTTGCGTTGGTTAGGTGACTTTAAAATTTACGGACGTTTGAAATGATTTTTACTTTTAACCAACGTGTTCTTAAGG